>OY284488.1:21080401-21082561 GCA_958336395.1 Ctenicera cuprea | reverse complement strand
GTGTGGCCGGATAATATGAATTATCCGGCCGGAGATTTTTCTTTAAGTAAAAAAGATTATGCATGCAATTTGATTTGAAAGTATAGACTAAAATAATTGAAAGGTAGAGAGCAAAAAACCCCATAAGCCCAGTATTTTGCAGACCTGCATAAAATTACTAAATTTATATTATTGAGATCAGCATTTATGCGAGTTAAAAATTTGAAATGATTTCAAACAACATAAATAAGTATTATTTATTAAAATCGCGAAAGTAATATACACTGTGTCCATAAAGTAACCCCCCCCCCCCCAAATAAATTTTGAACGACTCGATATTTTTCTACAAAATTTGATGTGCTGTAATGGGAAATTAAATACTATTTTTCAGACCATATTAAAATTTTGTATCATCCAAAATGGCGACTGGGCGCCATTTTGAATTTTCTTTTTAAATAGAAAGGGGGGTCGAGTGACACCTCATTGGAAAGGTCTTTTAGTTCTGCGTCTGATCCTAAAGTTTAAAAGTAAAATATTCAGCCATAACAAAATGACAATGTTTGAAGATAAAGAAGTCTATTTAAAAAAAACTAAGAATTAAAGCTTAAATTAATTAAATTAAGTATTCGAAATGTTTACCATTCACTTCTTGGCACATAAAAAGTCGGTTATGAAATTCCTGCCTTACATTTTCATAAGTTTCTGGAGTGATAATTCTGCAAACTTCTGCAATGCGTTGCTCCAGTTCTTCAATTGTTTCTGGACGGGTTCTGTACACTTTCGATTTCAGATATTCCCATAGAAAAAAATCTAAGAAAGTTAAATCTGGGGAGTGAGCCGGCTATTCTACAGGCCCCCGCCTAACAATCGATCTGCTAAAAAAATGTCCGTTGAGAAAGTCAGAAACAGGCCTATCATAATGAGGCTGCGCACCGTCTTGTTGGAACATAACGTTTTCAATATTATTTCAAGCCACCTGAGATATTTCTGGAAAAATTTAGTCCTGCAAATGAAAAAGTGGACTACTGGATAAGAAAATCAAAATAATTTTGAACTGAGTGAGTCCATTGGTTTACAATCCGCCATTTTGTTATGGCTCAAAATTTTTCTTTTAATTCTAGGATCAAACGCAAAACTAAAAGGCCTTTCAAATGAGGTGTCACTCGACCCTGGATAAAAAAATCAAAACAATTTTGAATTGAGTGAGTCCATTCGTTTAAAATCCGCCATTTTGTTATGGCTGAATATTTATCTTTGAAACTCTAGGATCGGACGCAAATTAAAAGACCTTTCAAATGATTTGTCACTCGACCCCCCTTTCTATTTAAAAGAAAATTTCAAAATGGCGCCCAGTCGCCATTTTGGATGATACAAAATTTTAATAAGGTCTGAAAAATAGTATTTAATTTCCCATTACAGCACACCAAATTTTGTAGAAAAATATCAAGTCGATCAAAAGTTAGTTGGGGGGGAGGAGTTACTTTATGGACACAGTGTATAACATAAGGAAGATGCATGAACCACTTGTTGCTATGATGTGCAGGTCTCAATTTTGCAGTACATGTGACAGAGAGATCCGAGACAAGGAACCTATAAAAAGTACTCAATCGTCAATATTTTGTTTTAAATGTCGACAAAGACCGTATATGTTAGGTTTAGTCAGTTGATTTCTCGTACGGTGTCGGATCTATCAAAACAGAACATATTGTAAACCATTATTAAAAATTATTAATTTTTGGGATTACAGTCAAATTCGTTGACAGATTTCAAATCTTAATTGTGAAAAAAATAACAATATGAGCGCGAATTAGCACAGCCTTGAAATAGTACATTTAGTAGTTTCCTTGTCTCTGTGCTCCCTCTCTCTAAAACACTACAGAATAAGACCATAGGGTTCGTGCATTGCATACTCTTTAAGTATATATTATGCCCTGTGATTAAAACCTAAATTTTACTGCGTTTAAGCTGAAACTACTTCGATAGTAAAAACTATGCCGGATAATCCGGTATCCGGCTATCCAGCTGAGCAACCGGATACCGAATATTCGTTATCCGGCATTTTGAAAAAGTACTGCTCGCTGCATCCCTAGTTACAAATAGCCATAAGGATGTACATACAAAAAATGTTCGCTATTTAATTCTGCATAACATCGTTAACAAATATACATTTGAAAAAGTTGA
>OY284488.1:20840401-21075401 GCA_958336395.1 Ctenicera cuprea | reverse complement strand
TTAACATCACCCTAAAACAGTGGCGCCCTGGCTGCTTTCTTCTTGGTCGGCTAACTTTGAAATGGGGCCCCAAAATAGAGAAACATAAATTTATTTTCTGATACTTATGCAGCATCTTTGAAATTAAAGTAGTAGTAAATTTTGTATTATAAAACTCTAAACTAATAGTTATTTAAGTTACAAGGAATGTAAAGACGTAAAAACCTTCGAGGTAGGCAAATACGAGCCGAGGCGAAGCCGAGGCTTGTGGCCTGCCAAGAATGTTAATAATTGATACATTCCGTGTTACTTATTAAATATTTCACGCTACAGGTAGAAATTTAATCATATTTTTAAAAGTTCGTTTTGACTGCTGTCATCGAAATTGTTTTTTAAACTCCTCTTTACTCTAAGTTGCCTGTGCTTGATACCATATCAACGAACAGTTAAAATATAAACACGAGAACTGTTCAGTTTACTATTCTGAAATAAAATATTGGAATCTGTACCTTGTTGCTTTAATTATTATCCTAGGAATGTAAATGACACTATTAAGTTCCGTAGTCAAGGGAAAAAAGTAAACGAATGTTATTGGCCATTTTCATCTTTTGTATTGCCTATTTACCTTGCCTGGAGCGTGAAAATGAAATTACTTTTTGTTAATAATTTATCATATACAGGGTGTCCCAGAACTCGCGGAGGAGCTCTCAACTCTAGATTCTACTCTTTAAACTGACACTTCTTTACCAAGAAAAAAATGTCTACCCTCAATGATTTTTAAACCGCAATGAAATGAAGCTGACCAATAAGAGACGGTTTATTATTTGAAGATAGATGCAGAAATATTAAATGTATGCGTTTCGTAGGAAACAAGAATAATTGTTAGGTTTTTAACATGAATGTCATTTAATCACTTGCCCACATGCAATATTTCTGATTTGAACGCCGCAGGTTTGTGATGTCTTGAGACAATTAGTAACCAGTTAAAGAATCAGCATTTCACAATAATCTTGAGAAGAATACATTTCCCCCACAAATTGCACAAATTATTAAGCTAATTCAGAATGAACTGTCACATTGAACGTCTGTCACTAAGACATTGAAAATTTCTAGTCGGCCAAATAAAAATTCGACTTATTTTATATGACGCTTTTAGTTCAGTTACCATATAAACAACCTTATTTATTTTTTCTACCTTCACGACTAGTTTATTAATTCTTCTGTGATTGGTGGACTTTAATTAGCAATAACTCAAAAAGTATTCCAGTTGGAAACATTTTTCATGGACAAATCGAGTCTATTTGAGGAAAAGAATTCAGTTAAGAGCTCCTCCGCCAGTTCTGGGACACCCTGTATAATACCATAAGAGATAAAATTTTACCGGCAAAATTTTCGATTTTCATGAAAGTTTGTTGCTTGGCAATTTCGCGAATGACAAAAAAATGTCGTGAGCGAAACTACCAAAAAGCAACAATCTTAAATGTTTGAAGAGAAAATTTTGCTGACCAAAATTTTATCTCGAATGGAATTCGACATGACTATTTATTGTTTCATTTTGTGCCAAAAGAATACAAAAAACTCGCCTGACAACTACTGACAAACCTTCGCGAATTTTAATTTTCATTGAATGCCATAGCACAACAAGAAATTTTGCCAAATTTTGCCGAAATCTAGGAACATGTTTTGCCAGTGAAAAACAGATCGCCGCTATGAAGTTTTTGTAGTATAAAACGTATGAGTGGAATATTCATTATTAAAAATAAGAATTAAGAAATTCATTGTAATAAACAAATGTCAAAGATTTGCTGACAAAACATAAATTTTCCTTTTGCTTCGCCTGACAAGATAGCAGATAATAGATTTTATAAAATAAAACTACTAATTCTTGATATTTTGCTATATTCCATTGGAGCAAGCGACTGATTCGCCGCGAGATATTGTAATTCTACAAACGCGTAATATGTTTTTACGTATTTTTAAATAATGATTGGATTGCACTGTTTTTCGCTTCTGGTACATGTATATATTATTTTTTATATTTTTACACTTTTTTCGAATAAGTTTGTAAAATAAGCATTACTTAAATAATTTTAAATGTAATTTTTAGAATTCCTTGGTTGTAAGATAAATTTGGATTTACCAAGAATATTTGCAGACACTTTATTTAAGATGTAGATAATTAACAGTTATCCGTTTGACCTGCTTTAAATTCATAGAAATTGTTATTCCCTTTATTCAGCAAATGGTCAGGATTTTAATCGCGCATTAGGATTAGACTTTAAAGGAAAATATTAAGACAAAAATGACGGTTCAATTAATTTGATTTTGTTATATTAATTCCATTTCTTTAATTTTTATTAATAAGTAGAGTAAACTGAAGAATGTTTTAATAGATTTTTGAACGAAAATAGAAACATAGATTATTTAAGAGGTATAGCTCGTAATTACGAAATGGTTCAGTAGCCATTAACGTATTTCAAACTGCAAATTTTATTAACTTTCGCGACGAGTCAGTCCGCGGCGAGTCGGACGCGGCAAGTTGTCCCTTTCCGACCTCATTACGTGAAGGTTTTCATTAGAATTATGCCTATATTGATCCATTCTGCACAAAGTACACATTTTACTATATTTTATACCTAACACCTTTTGTGTTACGTAGTTTAACCTATTTTTACTAGCTCTAACTTCTCATCAAAATTTTGAATATTCAGTGATTGGAACATTACTTTTTAAAAGTAATGCATTACAATTACTCATTATTTAGCAAAAAAAAGAATGCATTCTCATTACTAATTACTTTACGTGGAAGGTAATGCATTACAATTACTAATTACCGAAAAAAGTAAAGCATTATTTTAAACATTACTTTTGTCGTTATTAAATACTACTAATAATTACACCACACAAAACACAATAATTAAAAAAAAAATGTATTCAACATATTCCGTGTTTAAATTTAACAACAATTGCGTTTCAAAATTGTTATCTGCTAGAGCGTGACGTTTCGTTTTAAAAACGTCTGCTGCCACAAAAGCAAAAATTAATCAACATCCAATTAAGCTTTCCAAAAATGTTACAATACAGATATTTCACACTGTACAACATTGTACATATAAAATAAGGGTAATTGGCAAAATGTATGAGTATTAGGTATAGCTACAAATTTGGAATTAATAATAAGTAAATATCTGTAACATTCAAATAATAGGGTAGTTTTATACTAGGTACTTAGTACTTACCACAAGATGTTTTCTTAAATTAGACGATCCTAATATGTTGCAAGAAAGTATTTTAATTTTTGGAACGCGAACTAAGTACCTCGTTCTCAACCAAGCAACAAATTTCCTATGAAACCTTACTTAACATTCCTTCACTCATTGCTGTAGGTATTACACATTATTCTAGGAAAATAAGGATTTTGTTGGGGCAGGTTTAGCCGGATTTGTCATGTCATGACTCATGAATGATATTCTGAATATCCTGATTATTTATTCTGTTGAATATGAAAGTAATGACAAAAGTAATGTACTTTTTCATCACATTACCAAAAAAAGGTAATGCATTCAAATTACTAATTACTCATCAAAAAAAGTAATGCATTACATTCCTTATTACCGAAAAAAGTAATTTAATTACAGTAATGCATTACTTGTAATTCATTACTTCCAACCACTGTGAATATTTAATTTGTTAAGATGATGTGAATGATAACCCAAAAATATATTCAAGAAATACAGCATAAGTAAACAGTAAATTAATTACAAAGCTAAAGTATTTGTCTATTTGAGATTTTGTGTGAGCCAATTTCTCGTTATTTTATAGTATAAATTGTATTTCATAAAATTACACTGACAAACTGCAAGAGGTGTTTTCTTATGTCATTTTAAGAGAAAAAGTTTCCATGAACGTATGTCCTAAACTGCTTCCACAACTCTGAAAGGGTCGACTAAGAGTTATTTTTTAACTAATGTATAATGAACCCTTTAATTTAAAGTCATAATATTTGGCATACGGTTTAGTAACAGTAAGTACTACTGTCCAACAGCATCCAAATAATAGTTATTTGTGTACCAAGGCCAAAAAGTGGATCTTTTTCGGCCGTGTCTGAGTTTAATGGCCGAGGCGAAGCCGAGGCCAGAAAGCAGACGAGGACGAAATAACACTTTTTGGCGGTGGTGCACACAATATTTTTTAGGCGACCTTCATTATAAAATTTACAAATTTGTTAGATTTTTATTTATGATTTATTGATATAATTATGTATAACAACTGAACAATTGTACATATTTGTGACTCCTTCAGAAACGTTTATATTTTTCTACAAATTTGTTAGATTTTTACTTAAAATAATCAAGATAAAATTACTGCTGCAGCAACATCAAAAAGCACACAAATTGTTCATACCAATAATGAAATAATAATAATAATTTGTGACTCCTTCAGAAACGTTTATATTTTATTACAAATTTGTTAGACTTTTATTTATGATTTATTGATATAATTTATAGACAATAATTATTACAAAATTTGACTACCAACACGTACTTATTACAGTTTACAGTAAGATTGACAGCTTGTTTACTCTGTTTTATTTAGAGATATTATGACATTGTCGATAATGTCGGTATCATGATGTAAGGTGGAAAATTATCGACAGATGGCGCCACCCATAAACGGATAATAATGAAAGCGGCCAAAAAACGGTTACTTTTTGGCCGCATTTGAGTACTAAAAATTCAATTTTTTGTTAAGGTCGACTAAAAAATTATTTAAGTCAGGGGTATCTCAAACTGAGGGGAGGGGCGGTACAATAACGGAGTGCGCTGTAAATGATAAGGAAAAAGAAGCAATGCAGAATAAATTGCTCACTTTAAATTAACTATTTTTAGGGAATGTTCAATTAAAATACCTGATTTAAATTACTGATTTAAATACTTGATTTTAATCAATCAATTCTACTTCCTCACTACTATTTCTCCCCTCTACTTCTCCACTATCTACACTTTCCCTTAATTCACTCATATTTTCTTCCCTTTTTGATTTCTTACTTCTAGTTTCCATATCGTAGCATTTTACATACTAAAACTTACTACCTTATCTCACCTGGTTGTCTAGCAGCCCCACGTTGTCGGGGACATAAATAGATGCTATGTAATACCCCACACTTGTGGAAATTAATGGTTTACATAAACTGTATCACAAATTGATCTATTTTATTACTTCAACTTGAGCACTCTTTCAAATTCTCAGGGTTCTTTTACTTGTATAAATGACAAAACGTGGCTTCCCTTTTAAATTGCAAGATTTAGGTTCTTTCTTTTAAAAAAATGACATTATGTATAATCTTTTACATTGAATACTAAACAAAACGCACTTATCGGACATTTAAAAGGTTGAAATCGTTCAACTAAGCTTTATTTCTTTCTTTTATTTTCAGTCATTTTTTAGAACGCACAGTACCTTAATTTCTGTAGCTCATCTACTCTATGTAGGTCGTCCTTCTCTTCTTAATCGCTATGATCTTCTGCTTACGTCTCGTCGTCTTGTTCTTCAGTCTTGATTAAACACCTTGAAATTGTTTAACTGTCTAGTTGAACACTTGAATCTTCTTTTACTTATTTCAGTTGCCAATTTAGTTTGACATAATTAATAATTTTTATCCTTGGTATTCTTTCAGGTTAGTCAAAGAAATTACATTGCCCCAGTAACTTGTATGTATCCCAGCTTTCAATGTCAAACAATTGCTTCTTTTTATAAATTTACCTGTCACCTTTTTTATCGATTATTTCCACTTTATTATGCACTAGTCTTGAAGTAAAACACTTTCTTATAAACTGGTAAACTTTTAATGACTAGTTTTAAATTACTTTATACAACTTTTTACATTTCTTTGGGAGCGTTTCAAATTTTCATCTCCTCACTTCGATGTTATTTTACAGCTCTTCTCTCTATAGTAACCTAAATTAAAACTAAATTTTGAGATCAAAACAACTTGATTACTTTTATCGTATTTCCAAAACAACTTATTCTACACTTATAAAATATAAATAAACAATTAAATAACTTAGTTTTAATTACTTTTAAAACTTGTAACAATAAACTTTTATAAAATATTATCTCGCTATTATAAACGTCTCTGATACTATCTGCGTACTTCTTCATTTTTTTTACATTTTATGTCCACCGCACGCACCACATTTTGTAATTTACTGTTTGTTAAAGCTTTGTCAATTGATTTGTTCCACTCTTGTACCATTTACATATTTGAACTCCTCCCCCCAAGATTATACACGTTTTATTATCACATCAAATTTACATAAATAATTCCATATCTCAAAGTGAAACCACGCCAATTTATTATATTTTTATTTATTCCAATTATTAAAGAATTCCTGAACTAGTGAGTCGTCATGCCAAGGTAATCAAATAAATATTTTAAAATTAATCTTTTTATAAATACTTCGCCAGTGTGGTCATAATATCACAGCAATATTTTAAGGGAAAAGGCTGTATCAGCATTAAATCGCTACGCGAAGCAGCTACCTAATATATTTGCAAAATCATAATAAAATTGGTAATGTAAAATGTCATGTCACACTAAATGCAGATTATACGACTTTTTGTTTTAACAAGACAGTACAATGAAATCTGGGCCAAAATTAACTTTGAATTTACTAACTTCTCCAAAGCTAGTTTTTTAAAACAGAACTACATTCATTGAATTAGAAAAATACTAAATCTAATCAAAAGGACATGTGTGCGGTGTGCTAGGGAAGTTGACCATAAAAGAAGCTCTTGTGGTGAATCAGGGTGCAAAGTAAATTCTAAAATTCTTTAGTAGTTTTTGGCTTAGATGTATAATTCTTCATAAATCACTTATAAAATTGATATTTAAGACTGCTAGAATTAGATTTTTTTTGGGTCCCGAGTTGGCGCGGTTAGAATAACCATTCGAGTGCGATCAGCAAAGTCGAGCGTGGCTTTGCCTGGTCAGTACTTGGATGGGTGTCCAAAAGCAGAGTCAACGCGGTACCTCGTACTCTCGGAATCTCGTACTCTCGGAATGGCACGCAAACAGGTGGTCCCAGATGTCGCATTAACAATGCGGCAGTCGTTAGAGGGGTAGCTGATGGAGCGTGAGGGTTTAAAAGTCGAAGGACTCCATCACCTCGTGGAACATAGCGATAAAACCAATCCCTAGCCATGTTTAACCCGACGCCCTAAGAGCATAAGGGATGGCTAAAGAAGAAGAAGAAAAATTAGATTTTTATCTTAAAAGTACAATATTTATACAGGCCAGTTAATGGATAATTTAATTTTGCGTTAAATATATTTTTATGTTAAAGGTGTAAGTAGCAGTGGTGGTTACAATAAAGTTTTTGTTAAAGGTTTTATTAAATTTAATTTGTTGGATAGTACTGTTGAACAAGCAGAAAACTTTAAGATATTTAAGAGTAGAATGAGGTAGGTTTATTTTTTGTATAGCAACAGCTAATTAAACGTTATTATTATTAAGTCTGGCAAAACGGGGAAAAGCAGAATGGATGTTTTTATTAACATGCTAAGTTTTCGCCCTTCCATAAGATGCGCTTCATCTGCCATCATTTTTTCTGTACAACCAACAGTTTCGAAACTACAACTGCGAGAAGTATGCAGTACCTTCTTGCAGCTACTCTCTATATTGAGTTTTCCCCGCCATATCTCGTTTATTACCTGCTTCCACAATTCGTCTAATGTTATTTATGACTCGCTCAAAAGCAGTATGATCTTGTGTAGTTACTATTTATTGTCAGTTACTCCAGATTTGTACATGCTTCCACTGTTTCCACACCACCGACTGGTAGCGTATTCAGTACGTTTTTTGTAAGTGGTGGTATCCTTATGTAGCCTAATCCACTGTCACTAACTTACTACAATATTCTCTTTTTTAATGTAGATGGCTTCTTAGAAGTAACATCTACTTCATCGTTAACAGGATTTTCGTCCCTACAATTTTTATGTTGTATACATTTTTTATTGTAAATATTAGATCGTTTCGTATAATTTTTTACTGTCTACTTACCAAAGCAGAAAATCTTTTGTCATAAAAGCATTTTGTGAAACGACATACGACGCGACTTGTATGTTTTGCCTGAAAGTAGAACATTTATTATTGGCTTAGAAAGTAGTTGCGCTTCTATTTTCATTTTTTTATTGTTTTGTTTTGTAGAACTTAACCTCAAAATTTGTGGAAACGCGTAGGCGTGGCTTCTCGATTTTATAAAAACATTGAATTATCTCGAAAACTGTTGTATTTAGAGATTTTCAACAAGAGCTCTTTTTTGTGTATCATTGTATAAGAATGTACCTATAGACAAAACTTCAAAAATTGTAAAGATCAAAAATATTTAGATGAAAGTATTACTTGATCCTCCCCATATGAGACACCTCTGGTTGACTTATTCAAACAAAAATTAGTAGAAATACTAAACTACATGAGTAATGTTGTTATAGAATTCAAAAATTTTAGTATGACTTCTGCAATAGTTATCGACAAAATATTGAATAGACTTTTCTATTTTTAGGAGGCTGTAACTCTGCAACAACGAGCTTTAGAATCCATGTTTACAGAAATTTTTTACTTATCCATCATTCCAATAGAACTTCGCACAAGCCAAACCAATATGGCGACGTAGGGGAAAAGTATACACGTGGTCAGCTGTTTGTTTCTTTGTTGTGTTAAATAAAGTTTTCTCGGGTAAAACGCCTTAAATTAAAAATGTCAGCATTATGTTGTGTTGTGGTCAAACCAATACAAACAGTTGGCGTTCGATACTTTACGTGCCCTACGTCGTCATGTTGGTATGTCACGCGGTTTGGAATGATGGATTTTGGTGCCAGAATGCGTTATATACATTTTGCACTATAATTCTGAATCACTGTATATTACAGAGTGAGCAAAAAAAAAAGCTTATTTAGGAGTTGCTGCACGAGAAAAGTGCCTTTATTTGAAAAAAACACAAAAACAAGTTATGAAGAAGAGTTGTTTAGGTTTAGCTAAAATGCTTAAATATGAATTTATAGGACGATCGTCAATTGTTTTTGGGTTCTTACACACGCTGTTGATTTAGGTTTGTGTATACTATATATACATCGGTATTATACGGCCAAGTGCCGCCTTCCCGTCCTTAACCGCCATGTCTCCCTGTTTAAGGCATCTTCTTCTTCCAAACCCCTGGATTCCATTGCTTTTCGCATTCCTTCATTCCAGGACCTTCGGGGTCTTCCCCTCTTACGTCTCCCGGGGGGAGTCCATTTGAACAATCTTTGGGGCCATCTGTTGTCCTCCATCCTAAGTAGGTGACCGAACCATTGGAGGCCTCTTCTCTCGATTCTGTCTATTACATTTTCTTCGGCCTGCACGCGTCTTCTAATTTCTACATTGGTAACGTGATCTAACCGCGACACACGTGCACTTCTTCTGAGGTAGTCCATTTCTACTGTCCTTATTTTCCGTCTATTTTCGGCGTTAATTGTCCATACTTCTGACCCATAGCATAACACCGATTCAACTAGGGATTTGCCTATATGTTTCTTTGTTCGATGTGATATATGTGTGTCCCACCAAATAGGGTTTAGACATCCTATAATTTTTTTACTCTGCTCAATTCTACTTCTGATTTCAGCAGAGCCCAACCCATCTTTTGTAATAGTTGCCCCTAGGTATTTAAATTGGTCGACTTGTTTCACAGACATGTCATCGTCTATTAGAATTTGAAACATCGCATCGGAATTAACTGCCAAGAATTCCGTCTTCTTAACGTTGATTTTGAGACCCCATCTATCATATGCTTGGCATAGTCTGCGGAGCATAAACTCCAAGTCGAAGGCATCCTGGGCAATAACCACTTGGTCGTCGGCAAAACTCAACGTAAATAAAGTATGTTCACCGATGGGTATGCCCATACCAATACAGCTCCTTTTCCATTCATTCAGAGCACATTCGATATAGATATTGAAAAGGAGGGGTGATAAACTACATCCCTGCCTCAGGCCTTTAGATGGATATAGGGCACGTGACAGCTTTCCATTCTGTTTTACATATGCTTCGTTACTTTCATACAAAATTCTGATCATGTTTATCATTCGTCTATCAATGCCAAACTTCTCTAATGCTTCCCAGAGTTTTCTACGAGGTATTGTGTCGTAGGCTTTTTCCAGATCTATAAACGCTAGATGAGTCTCCTCGCCTACGCTCCGTCTTTTCTCCGTTAACTGCTGTATTATGAAAAGGTTGTCAGTGCATGATCTTCCTGAAATGAATCCACTCTGTTCTTCGCCGATTCTCGGCTCTGCCATTTGTTTTAGTTTATTATTCAGGATTTTCCCAAATATTCTACTAATTGTACTGTTTATACTTAAGCCTCTGTAGTTATTTTTGTCTTTGCGACCACCTTTTTTATATAGTGAAATTATGTGTGAGATTTTCCACTGCTCTGGGATCTTGTATTGTTGTAGGCAGTTATTCATTAGGTTTAACAATCTATAAGTTAGTCCGTTTCCACCACATTTAATTAGTTCGGCGCATATTCCTCCAGGACCCGGGGCTCTACCATTCTTCATTGACATAATTGCAACTTTTAGGTCATTTTCTGACAGGGTCAAATGGTTATTTTCCGCATCTTCAATGTCGAGGTTCTCGATAGTTGAGTATTGTTCTCGATGTTCTGCAAGTAACGATTGATAATGGGACGTCCACTCATCCAGTGTGATTGTGGTAACTCCTTTTGAAGTATGGTTGGTTTTCATATTTTTAAGGCATCTCCATACCTCTGTTGATTGAGCACCTCCTATTAAGCTGTCTATCTGTTGGCATTTCCTTTCCCACGAGTTGTTTTTTTGTTGGTTTATGTTCTGTTTGACTACTCTGTTCGATCTTTTATATTCTCGCCAATTTTCTACTGTTTGATCTGTCAACCAGTTGTTGTACGCTCGTTTTTTGTCTTGTATTGCTTTTTCTATGTCTTCATTCCATTTGTGTATACCATACGCATAATAATAGTTCATAATTGACGAAAAGTCAGGGTATGCGTGAACATTCAAATTTAAAATAATAATAATAATAATACTTTCCGATTCTATTTAAACTCGTTAATCAGTATTAACAAATCGATTTAAATAGAAAAAAAAATTATTTTTAATTTCTTTTAATCGATTCTTTCTTATCTTTTGAAAAGTAGTAATTTCGGTTTACTTGATTTTTAAACACTACCCTCGGTTTTATTGTATTTACTCACCGCCCAAAGGTAAAATTAATCATCAAATACCTTAAAAAATAATGTAATCGATGGAGTAGGGAGTGTATAGAGCCTGTCATAAATATTGCAGCAAATGGTGTATTGTCTGTACAAAATTTTTTAAATTATAGGAATTAGGAAATGTGTCTTGATCAGAGGCGATTGGTATTTATACGGTATTTTGTTTATGTTTAACAAAAAAAGCAATCAAATTATTACTTTTCATCAATTATCAGTAGTTAAATGTATGGTATATGACGTTTCTGCGAACAGAAAGAACATTGTTGTATATCTTGATTGGATAATATATTTACAGCACGACCTTCTCGATTTACAGTAATCAAATAAAACAGTTTTTGTTTATTTATGGCCCAATCCAAAGTAAAACTACACAAAAATCAAAAAAATATCCATCCATATTTGATCGTTTTAGTTAATTCTAAACAACCTTTCTTCATAACTTTTTTTCGTACCCTATTAAATAAGAAGAATTGAATTTCTCGCGTTAATTAACATTTATGGATGTTTCTGACAAAAGCGAACCCGAATAAATATTTTTTTCGAATTTTTACATGTAAAGTGTAAAGCTTATTTTTATTTGAAAAAATAACTGAATTATTAGCTGGGGCCCGCCCAGTCAAACATCCTGTATGCTAAAATATAATTAATACAAATAAGCGGCTGGCATTTTGGGCTGGCGCTCCTTTTATAATAGATGCTTGGAATGCCCCTTATTAAACAACTGTATATACCAAAATTCAGAATTATTTTCAAAATGCATTTTTTCTGTAGCTGCCATGTTATGAAATAAAATCAATCTATGAAAATCGATTTTAAAAATTTAAATTGATTTTTATTATGATTGATTCAATCAAAACACATTTTTACAATTTTGTTTTTTGTATGGTATAATAGAATTTCTGTTGATTTAAAACTTTTATTTATTAAATTTTAAGGATTTAAATCACTTGTCAGTGCTGCAGTTTAAACGTTAAAGGGCTAATGAATACTGACAGATTACGATAACAAAGTGAGATTGGAAATTGAACAATTATTTAAATCGAGGGTTTGCACGATTTAAATCATTTTACAATAAAATTACACATTTATAATCCAAGTTTCTCTTTTTTCGAAGATTTGCATTTTTTCTCACAATGTGTTTTCAATACTCCACAATGGTTTTTATACAGTCTGTTCGAAATTATCGGTGCACCATTGCCAACTTTGTTAGTGTTGGAGCTATGAAGTCTGTTAAACTACTGAAATAATACAGTCTTTTGCGCTGATTATGGTGCTGTATTCAAAAAAACAATTGGCACCTCCTTTTTCAGTTATTCCATAAAATAGTTTTGCTTAAAATTGAACATCTTGTATATTTTTGTATATCCTGAAAGAAAATTAAATTCTGAATAGAAAAGTTCTAATACAATATCGTAACCTAAAGTGGATAATAAAAAAATTATTGGTAAAATTCATTTGTGGCTAGCATCAACTTGCTTCATAAATAGAAATAATTTGTTGATTAGCCACATAAGTAATCGCCAATAACTTTTTTATTATCCACTTTAGGTTACTACTCCAAACTAACATGAAAAAATTGACAAAATATTTTGATTAAAAAAAAATATATCGCAATCAAATATTATGTATCAAGTGTGTAGTGTTATTGGTATGATATTGAACTTTGTACTTAGCTTCATGATTTCGAAAAAGAACAAATTTCTTCTTTTTGTAAATTCTCTCCATACGGGTCTTATGAAATGGTGTGAGGTAGAAGCATTTCAGCACACAAGCAATGCTTAGGCAAATGCTCCTACCTTTCTATTATTATTATTACATTATTACGTTAAGTACATTATTACATTAAATGCAAATTTTCTTTTCCATTTCCTTCGTTTTCTTTTTAGTGTACCTAAATGTACCTTTATTCTATTCTATACTGTATATAAACTTTTATGTTCAGAATTTAATTTTCTTTCAGTATATTCAAGAAAAGAAAATATAGTGTCTTCATGAATAACGCGACGTTCAATTGTTTTCTTGATCACAGCATCGTAACCAGCGCAAAAAAAACTGCAATACTTTGCTAATTTAACCGACTTTGTATCTCCAATAATACCGAACTTAGCAACGATGCCCCTATAATTTCTAACGCTCTGTAGAATAATGATTGAAATATAACTTAATTTAAACTAAAATACTTTATATCTTGTATGGTTTTTATACAAAAGTCTTAAGGTTCTCATTTTCATTGTTAATAAAAAAAAAACAGATAAAACATTTTTTGATTTGTTCAAAAATCCAAGATTTTAGATTTTTTATAATCGTGATTTTTGTCAACCCTGTTTCAATCCATAATCCCTTTTATTCGGGGTTGTGATGCGTCTGCAGTGTATACATTTTTGTGTTTTTCCAACACAACACACTTAGTTTACCAGTTTTTAAATCTTGATTTAAATCATAATTTATTTTTAAAAAGCACTTCGCGATTTAAATCATATATTTAAATCGAACATACCTTGGTAGACGCTCTATTATTATTATTATTATTAAAATCTAACAACTGAGACTTGCTAAAATAACAAAACTCACACAGTTGTATCTGCAGCAGCAATAAATACAATATATAAGTCTGCGGTAAGGAACATAACAGTTCTTTTTGTATTATTTTCTTGAGTTTCTATAATTTTAATATTGCAAGTTTTACAAATTTAAGTAATAAGTAAATTTGGCAAAAGCTTCAGAATGTACTGTATATTTTAAGTGTGCCACATTCAGATGTTGTATTATTTGTTTTACCATATTCATTACCTTACAACTTACCTAGTTGTTGCAGGTTCCTCTACCAACATACAAGTGCAGTAGGAGGACACCGAGCCGAAAAATATTTCAGCGAAAATCGCCAAGTGTAGCGCGTATAAGACGATCAGCTATTATGAACTGTTTCGGTGTCGGTAACAAACACATGATTGCCAGTACTCCGCTCAAACCAACATCTGCTGCTACAGCTTCTCCGGAGAAAGAGAAAGACGGTGAGCGTTATTATTTTTAATTTTTTTTCTTGCTTTAATTTTTGCAAAAACAATGTTATTTACTCAGTTATTGGCGCGCGAATATTTAAAATGTAAAAACGTAACGTAAACGTAACCAACGCCTTGAGTCTGCAGCGGGCTTTTACTGGCTAAATTAGATGTAAATTTCCATCACTTCTTGACGCACGAATATTTAAAACGTAAAAAGTATGGGAAAGTATCAGCGACCTGTTTCGCCCATTTTATCTACTGATAAGGATAAAGAGCTTAATTTTTGAAATAATCGTTTTTTAGTTTTTTAATGTATGTTAAATTATTTTTGCATTTGCCATTGCCTACCCAAATTTTGAATCCCAAGGAAGCCACTGTTATACTGGTTCAAGGGTTTTTGAGTTTAGTTAAGATGAACCTTTTTAATGAATTTATTCCATACTTTACATGCGTTCTGTAGTTTATCCAATATCATTTCTGATATTTGAGATTGATTCATTAAATGTTAACAGATTGTTAACGTTAACATAGGATACATATAAGCAAACAATAAACAACTGAATGCAGTTCAGCAGATTTCATAAAACAACTATTTATAATATTATAACACACAAATTGTTGTATGACTCTTGACTCTGTTTATTTTTATATTTGGAGAAAGTTTTGTAGTTGATAGTCGCAAAGTATGTTCTAACTAAATAGTTATGAATTGAAATCAAAATTATCATTCCGAATTTGTCTCTCAAATATTAAAAAAAAATTGTTACCGGCATTATTGTATGAATTTAAAATGTTAATCGGTCTCACGGTCTGGATTGGTGGTTAAATGAAACATGTAGCCATTGCAGGTTTTTAGTATTAATTTCGTGCTAGAATGCGTCAGGATCAAAGATATTGAGCCTTTTTAGGCATACTGGGCACAGCAACAATGTTGAAAAACTGCAAAGCCTACATATTTTCCTAAATAAGGCAATTTTTAGCCTATTCAATTAATTTTTTTGATTTTCCCACCTAACAAAAAAGCTAATGGCAAGTCTTCAAAATAATGCAGAAGAAATATTGTTCTAAGTGCTATTCCGACAAACTTTTACTAATGTTATACCTATCACCAAAAGCAAAAAAATGAGCGAAACACTTCGCCTGGACTTTCCTATACTTATAAATTAACATTGTTTTATATTTTCCAACACTTTCGATATGCACCTGTCTAGACACGACTAGTTAAAGTAAATAGTTCTTATAAGTTGTAACATCTTGAAGCGGTTGAAGAAAGACCGACCGCTGCGCTCTGCAAGCATAAGTTTGGGTAAAATATTCGGACTGAATCAACGGAAGGGCGGAAGTTGATATTTGAAAATATATTAATAACTCGAGAAGTATTATTTTTAGCAAGAAATTACTCTTATTAATTTGCATTTAGAATTTCAAAACCTTTCTGATTTTAAAGCCAACATGCCACCTTACTTAATGTTCTTCTTTACCTACAATTACTTACATATTTAAATATCCAATCATGCAAAGATGTATTTTAAATCTACATTTTCCATTATTTTTTTAAAGTTTTTTTTTTGTTAACTAACTGAAGTGTAAGTCAATTAAATATACATAAATCATAATAAAGATCTAAAATTCTCTTGTGACTTAACCTTTTTACTACCAGCTACATACAAATTGTCACTGTTTTACAGTAAACTACGAAACATTGGCAAGTAATAAGTGCGACAAGAAAGGATATTAGTGCAACAAGAAAGGGTAATTTCAGTGACAAATTAGAGAAAATTTTAAAAGTATCCATGGATAACTGAATCCCCACTTAGTCCGAACACCGTCTATATCTCATAGTGTTTCCGTATTGCACATATTTCTATGTTGTCAGTAAAATTGTGACAATCTGAAAATATACCTGCACCCAGCGAAGCACCTCCTACTATTTTTTAATAGGAACAAAAATGTTGCTCAGCAATATAACAACAACAGTATTAAAATAAGTTGACACAAACTTATTTCCAAACCCTTCAAATAGGTATAATGCGGCTCTACGCGACAACCAATTAGTAAAGCGGTCCTCTCAGGAATAAGAGAACAATCGGCGCCGGTATCTACTAGGCAATAAACAGGTCTACCCCTAATCATAATCAAAGATAGCTCGTTAACACGGACTGGATTTTTACAGAAATTAATTTTTCCTTTATTGTCACGTTCAGCTCTCTGCTTAGCCCAACAGGATTCAGGTTGGTGCGCCATCTTATTACAATAAGCGCACGGTTTACGGACATCTGACTCACGTCTAGTACTTATTGTTCTCTCGTCATTGCAGGGGTTCTTAAAAGGGTTTAAAGTAGATCGTTTTGGACAACTGGATTGTAAGTGGCCAACCCTGCCGCAGGAAAAGCAGCGTTTAGATTTAAAAGAAAAATTATTATTATTCGGAAAGGACTCGGGCGATTCCAATGGTCGTTTTCGCAAATTTTTAGAGTAACCCGACAGCAAAATTAAAAGATTACTAGTTGTTCTGACGCAACTGTTCAACGCCCCCATTTTCACAGAAACTTCGCGAATATCTCCGGCAATAATATCAACGAGCTCAACTTCGGAGAATTTAATTTTGGTACGAGACAAAAGCAATAATTTCTCCCTTGCATACTCACAATACGTATCAAAATTTTCGCTAGTCAGCAAGACAGCTTTTCTTAACTTTTCTGCCAAGTTTCGCTTAGGTGGAAATAGATCGACGATATCGGATCGGAACGTTTCCCAGTCTCTTTGCTCAGGCTCCCAATTTTCAAACCAACTGTGAGCTGCTCCTTTTAACACCTTGCCAGCTCGGGCAACCATTTCTCGTCCGCTCCAACTAAATTCGTGCGCCAATTGTTCAATTTCACCACACCACACAACAGCACCGGAATCAGCCCGAAGTGGGTCGAATATCGGTAGTGCAACATCATCCTGAGTACGTCGCGTAGCACTTAATAATGAATTATGAATGTCTTGAAACACTTCCAGCAAAGCTTCTTGAGCCACAATTGCGAAATAAAGTGATTGCAGGCCAATCCCACTTCTGATGTCAGATTTAAAATAATAAAAATAAGACAACAAGGTTTATAAGCACTTTATCATTTATTTGAATTAGAAAATTAGATGTAACACCGCAGCAACATATGATCAAGGCGACTCCCTTGGTTCTGTCCGGAGGACGTTCGCTCTAAAAGCACACGCACTACGCCCCCACTCTTGACCATTATATGACTACATCATTTTTCGGCGAATTCCTCATTGAACATATGGCTGGCGCTAACATATACGAGTAAATTAGTTTCTAAAAAACATAGAAGGTACTTTAATTGAAGAGATATTTACCGCTGCAATCTAAAATGAAATCTTTCCAAAAAGAAATAATTCGACTTTCGGTTTGACGTTGGTTACTTCCTGCAACACTATAATCAATTTTAAATAATTGTTCAAAGTCTTCAAAGGTCAACTTTTTCAAAGTTTTGCACATTATTTCAAGAAAATATTCGGGGTATTTTGTCATATATTTATGAACATCTAAGGTTTTCAATCCTTCAGTGAATTGATCAAGATACTTTGAACACCTTTCCAATAAATGAAATTTCAAAACGTCTAAAAAAATTAATAATTATGTATAGTTAACTTGACAAGCGTTATTTAACTTGCCTTTTACCATTTTGTCTTTTCTGCTAAAGTCATTAATTATCTCCCAACCAGCAAGACAAAAATAAGTCCCATTATTTAAAACACGTTGTATTGCTTCTAAATTTGGTGCACTTTGTGCCATCACAATTTCATTTCTGATATTATTGTCGTTGATATCATCTACTATGGGTTGCAAATTATCGAATTCCTGAGCGAGTGCATTAAACAGTAATTCTGAAAAGAAGTGTGGCCCAAGACCTACGTGAATCATAGATAAAGCGATGAGCCTACCAGCTTCGAAATATTCCCTTCTTTCGAATGCATCTGCCTTCAAAGCTACATATTTTTTATTTTCCGGACCTTCAAAAACTTGGGTGTTTTGTATATACTGTAATAAGAGCCGGAACATTTCTCTTTTCGGTCCGCCAAAATCAACAGCCCCTTCTGATTTGTCATCTGCATCGGTGAATAACACAGAAATTGTAGCACAAGGTGAAAAATTTGGTCTTCTAACAGCACGAATATAACCACCATAAATATCTTGTCTAAATACGTTAAAGTACGTTTTTTGGTCATCGTTTATATGTTTGGATAAATGTTTTATTATGTCGCCCAACGATGTAGGGTCAAACATATCAATATCATCAGTGTAAATAATAACAGTATTTTGATCATCTGCATCACTGTGTTCATCAATTCTGCTATCTACTGGATTTCTATTGCAATTACTACTTTCGTTAATACTGTTTTGCACTGCTGTTGACATTTCTATTTCATACTGAAACTCATTTGAATACAAATTATTTTCATTTATTTCTATGGATGGGGCAGAACATGCAGTAGTCTCTGTTGCAGTAACTATTTCTTGGCAAGGCCTGATGTATATCGGATTTTGATTGAATATTCGTCTAAGAGCATGCCCTTCCAATTCTTCCTCCGATGGCAGATTAGGTTTCATCAATCTACCACCCAATGGTACTAAAATATTGAAGTTTTTACCACCGAGATGAGTGGAAAATAAATCAGCAATGTAGTTAGTAATTTGTGTTTTATTCCAATTACATTCAAATTTCACATCTGTTAATGCCATTCCTAGAAAAAAAAAGAGAAAACTTGCATAAAACAAATTTGAGAACAACCATTGTTTAAATTGTTATAGAAAACAGTCAGTGTTTGGAACGATACGTTTGAAAAGTATCGAGATAACGATACTTAATACTTTATGAAAAAAGTATCGCGATACCGATATCCGATACTTTTTCAGAGATATCGAGATACCGATAGTAGAAATTAAAAAAAATATTGGGATACAATTAGCAATACTTTTTTTTAACTGGTACAGTGGCGGGGTAAAAAAACTTAATTTATACAAGTTTACATACAATTTTATAATTTATACAAGTCGGTTAAATTAGTAATTTAATTCTAAAAATAATTAATAATATAATAATTTTCATAGTAACATCATTAGTAGAGCTGGGATACTTGGACAAATGCCTTTTTTAAAATAGGATTATCTGTTTTTTTTTGCCTTTTTAGAGTGGTTTGTGCTTATTTGGTTAAATTCGAAAAACCATGGCGCGAAAATTTTTGTTGTAATTTTAAAAGTGCCTTTTCTGAATATCAGACACCTTTTTTGCCCAATAAACGTTAACACAACTAATTAAGCTGTGAATTTTTAAGATTTTAGTATTCGAATATTCATTTCAACTTTTATTCGAATATTTGAATTAGTCGAATATTTGAGTATTTGAATATTCGAATATTTAAATGGTCAAATAATTTTGTTTTAAACAAATTCTAATTGAAATATTCAAATTATTCTAATACGATTCCCAGCCTTCCAACAATGAATATGAGGGAAATCAGAATACTGCAAGTTTCTGAAAAATTTATTCGATGTTTATTCTTAAATTGTTTTTGATTTGCTTGATTTTTATCTCTCACTTGAACGGGGGAGGGCGGTGTTATAGGGGCCCATCCTCAATCTGGAACCCAGGCCCCACAACTTCTCGTTACGCCACTGTACTTCCGACTACTGAAAATAGTTCCTACTCAAAATTGCTGGCATTGCTCAAATATGAATAGGTATCGAGGTAATCATCAATTTAAAAAAAAGCCACATGGTTACTGGGAATAACATGTTGTCACCTTAATAACATTTAAAACAATTTTTCAAACTTTAATTTTCACACTTCAATATTTAAAGTTAATTTCATTTTTATTCAATATCTTTACAAAAATTTAAGTATATCGACCCTCGTATTTTTGAAAAGAGAAAAAAATAAGCTTTCTAATGGTATCTTATTATCACAAAACTTAAAATTTAGTGGTGGAACAATATACCCTTCGCTGAATCACCCGGTGAGTCAGTCTAATTTCATGGTATCTTAGTTCACATTAAACGTACAGCAAACCTATATTTGGTACATTATTGGATCACAATACAAAACCAGAATGTACCTGTCTCGTAAGCTCTAGATTTCTGATTTCCTTTTAAAGTTCCACATATGTTTGGATTTTTTACCAGAACAACATCTCTATTAAATGTACTTTGTGTTTTCTTTTTGGAATGTCGTGAGTTCATACGAGATGGTGCAGAATTTCCCCTGATGCTGGGAAATAGTCTGTTCAGTTCTTGCCTTAGTGGTCTAGGTTCTTGCCTTGCTATTCTTGATTCCTGTATTCTAATTTCAGGTGACACGGTTTCTCGAGCATTCATAGCTCTCAAAGTGTTTTCAAGACTGTCCCTCAATTGAGGGCTTTGTAAAATTTGTGAAACGATATTTCTAACATCATCAGCATTTTCCATTGCAGTAGGTACCTGCAAAGCAACGGCTAATTTTACTGGTTTTCTGCATGAATTAACATATAATGGCATTTATTGGTAATCGAATACTCGTTATTTGGTGTTATTAAGCACATAACAGGAATAATTCTCAACCAGCCATTTGCACAATATTTGCCATCAGTTTAATTTTTTTAAGATATAAGCCGACGTTAAATAAATATAAAGTACTTACAAAAAAACACTCCACACTCCACAGAACAATACTAGAACCTCCCACTACAAGAAAACTATAGATTTTTTTATTACTTAAAAAGGTTTGTTTGTTTGAGGCTAACCATCATAACAACAAATTGTCGCTTCAGGCTTCACGCACATTACTTATACTGCACGCAGGCACGCTTTGTTGCCAAGTTGAACATGGACAAATTACATACTTTTTCTGAAGTCGCCATCTTGTCGAAAATTGTAAAAGGTCAAATTTATATAAAACTAAAAACCTATAATTGTAAATAAACGTATTTTAAAAATTATATATTAGTAAAAAACTATATTTGCGAAAAAGCATATTTGTAAAATTATATATTACTAAAAATATATATTTACAAAAAAATGTATTTGCAGAAACATATAATTGCAAAACTATATATTTGCAAAAAAATATATTTGTAAAAATACATATTACCAAAAAAGTATATATAATATGAAATTTATATATAATTTACACCAAAAAATATATATAATATGAAATTTATATATAATTTACCAATAAAAAATATATATAGCACAGAAATTATGTATATAGTAAGAAATTATGTATATAGTAAGAAATATTTATGTCCTAAACGGCGCCCCATACATAAATGCCATTGCAGTACTTATAGAAATTATGTCGCGACACATGCGGACATTTAAGTAATAACTACGGGGCTGTGGTTTTTTAACATTAAAATAATATTTGGGGAAGCGAAATTGAGGCTCATTTTGCATGTAGCGTTAAAGAGTATTTTTACACATTATTGTTTATAACTTTTGGGGTACAGATCTGTTGGCGCATATGTAATTTCAGTAAATTTTAAATTACTTGATATCTCGTTTGTGAAAACACAACACATCGTCTGGCAAGCCAACACGACCATTACTATTCAAGTAAAGTCTTTAATCAATGGAAAATCAAGATAAATTCTATGAAAGTCAAAAATTTTTAAACTACAAAAATTTTGAATTTGATAGATCGTCCATAAATGCCATTGCAGTATTTATAGAAATTATGACGCGGCACATGCGGACATTTAAGTAATAACTACGGGGCTGTGGTTTTTTAACATTAAAATAATAGTTGAAGAAGCGAAATTGAGGCTCATTTGCATGTAGCGTAAAGGAGTATTTTTACACATTATTGTTTATAGCTTTTGGGGTACGTATCTGTTGGCGCATATGTAATTTCAGTAAATTTTAAATTACTTGATATCTCGTTTGTGAAAACACAACACATCGTCTGGCAAGCCAAAACGACCATTACTATTCAAGTAAAGTCTTTAATCAATGGAAAATCAAGATAAATTATAAGAAAATCAAAAAATTTTTAAACTACAAAAATTTTGAATTTGATAGATCGTCCATAAATGCCATTGCAGTATTTATAGAAATTATGTCGCGACACATGCGGACATTTAAGTAATAACTACGGGGCCGTGGTTTTTTAACATTAAAATAATATTTGGGGAAGCGAAATTGAGGCTCATTTTGCATGTAGCGTAAAAGGGTATTTTTACACATTATTGTTTATAACTTTTGGGGTACATATCTGTTGGCGCATATGTAATTTCAGTAAATGGCAGAATTTATATAGGGTGTCCAAGATAAGGAGTGCATGCATGGGGATCTCGTAAACGGTAAGAGATATAGATTCGGTTAAATGAGAAGAATTGTTCAGCATCTCAAGTACTACTATGATCCACATTCAAATTCTAGAATATTTGCTTAATTTTCAAGACAGACTGAAAAAACTAAAATTTTCAGTTATCGTTTTTTGTGTATAATTTGATTATTATCAAAGATAGCTCAAAGAGGTTTTGACGTTACTAACACACGTTTTTGCACAGAATTCGAATCTCGAATTATATTTGTTATAGGTGGTTCAATTTTCAAGATATTGACATTTACTTCGCTTTTTTTAAATACGCGTCAACGGCGGCCATGTCATCATTGAATAAAGCTCCTTTTCCTCATTTCTCTGAACATTTACTAAAACAAAATGCGAAAATACAATAATAACCATCAAAATAATTTTGGGTACTTCCAGTGTAGATAACACTACTTTTAATTCTGTAAGAACAAGAAGTAAGAACAATGTATTGAACTTGTTGGGTAACTTTGGAATGTTTGTTATATTATGTCATAAGTAGCTACCTCCCCTTGGAAAAGCCACTTTTATAAAGGAGGTATTGTTTACTTAAACCTCTAAAGGATTAGGCTTAGAATTTAGGGGAATAGAGACAATAAATAGGGTCATTACTCACTGAAGTTGTTTACCTGCTTTTGTTAGTACCTAAAAATTTACAGAGAAATCTATTTTTTTGTGTTTTATGTTAGCAGAAAATACCAATGCAAATATTTAATAAATAAACCGCTAAATGAGAACTTTTAACTTAAAAGTTCTCGAATATAATGAGCTTTTACAGCAGTAACGTTCTTGCGCCCTAAAAAGAACAAGTTGTCGAAAAATGTGAAGGAGTTCCTAGGAACTTGAACTTTTTAGAAGTTCTTTGTCCAACACTGCATTTAAGTAATAGCTACAGAGCCGTGGTTTATTAATATTAAAATAATATATGGGCAAACGAAAGAGAACCTCATTTGCATGTATCGTAAAAAAAATGGACAATTATTCAGAAACTAAGCAAGATAGCTCCAATTTCTTTTTAGTTTATTGGTTGGCATGAAATTTCACGTTTCTGTATTTTAACTATCGTCGTATCTCTTCAAACAAGCGAGATCCTCATAGTAACACGCAATTTTATACATGCACTCCTTATCTTGGACACCCGGTATTATAAATTTAGTTAAAATTCTTAAGAATCTAATCTATAGCGTGTAACTCCGGCTTTTAGATGTGCGATACTGTGATCCGAGCTTTGTTTCGAATGCTTGACCAACGGGCACCGAGGCACCTCTCTCTTTGTTCTGCAACGTTGACCGTGAAAGTTGTGAAACTATTTAGAAGTCGTTTTGTGTTGTGCTACAATTAGTGTTTGTGACAAAAATGGCAGAGTGGAAAGCGCCAAACGACCGAGAGCGTTTTAAAGGAAGTTTAGCTGGAAATGCTAATACGTAAGTACTATAACATTTGAGTAGACTGGTTTCAAAGCCCGCCATCTCCAAATTTAAAAAAAAACGGGATTTTCGCGCCATTACATTCATTACCTATTCTTTCATTTATGTTTGAGTCAAAATCCTCCAAATCCATCAAATTCTCGTACTATTTGGTATGAAAGTGTAACCTTAGTTTCACAATCCGCCAAATCCAGTGGGCAGTAAATATCAAACACCGCCATCTCCAAATCAGCCAATAAGAAACAGTTGCTATTATACCAGCTGATTAGAGTTGTCATTGTGAAATCTGACACAGTGTATTAATAAAATTAATTTGTGTTGTGGAGATTTTGTGGTTAAAAATGCCTTTTTTTTTGTTATTTATATTATACATGCAATAATGGAGGAGGGTGTAAACGAAAATGTGAAAATCAAAACAAGAAAAGACCTACAAATCCAACTGAGTGGAAGCGAGCCAAAGACAAGAAGAAAGTACGTAAGGCATTAAATTTTTCTCGTATTATATTATACACTTTTAACGTTGAAACTTATGGAGCTTGACTTTACACAAAATTATCGAAATTAAAGAAACTACTGATTGATCTCAGAATGGTTTCACAATTTTTTTTATTGCAGATACTCATCCGGTGGTCTGCCACAGTATCCAGTATGTAAGCACAATAGCAAAGCATACCAATGCAGTGTTCTTACAATGGGCGATGTTTATCAGTTTCACAAAAGCTTTTATGCAAGAGTAAATAAGATAGATCAAGATAATTTTATTTTGAAGTACTGCCAATGTGAAAAATCAGTCAGAAGGCGCCCAACAGTAGGCAATCGTAGCGCCAAGCCATTGTCATTAAAATATTTTATTCGAAGACATGGAGATAGATCGTTAGTTCCTGTCTGCAGAAATTCTTTTCTAAATGTTTTGCTGCTAAAAAAAAGACAGAGTTTTGGGTGTTCCACAACGACATTATCAAACTGGTGTTACCCCCAATGATGCACGTGGTGGGGATCGTCATACAAAAAGGTTTTTAGATAGAAAAGCTGCAGTTTGCGAATTTATCAAAAAGTTTAAACCTGTCGAATACCATTATTGTAGAGATAAGAGTAGTCGCCTATATCTTTCCTCAGAGCTCAATGTTCGCAAAATGTGGGGAATATACTGTAAAAGTCCACTTTCGGAAGAACTAAGAAGTGTTAAAGAGTCTTACTTCAGAGATGTTTTTAACAAAAACTTTAATATCAGCTTTGGAACACCAAGAACGGATGTATGTTCCACTTGCTTGGAGTTAGGCGAGAGAATAAAAATGGAAAAAATATAGAAGAAAAGGGTAAGCTTCTCGCGTAAAAGAAAATCCACAGTCTTAGAGCTAAGGCATTCTTTTCTTTTTTAAAAGAAGAACGAGAAGGTTTAAAAACAATGTCATTTGATTGCCAGAAGAATCAGCCGATGCCAAAACTGCCAGACCAAGCTACGTACTACTCTCGACAGCTATATGTTTATAATTTCACAATCGTTACAGGCAGTTCTAAGTCATCACTGACTAAAGACAATGTTAATAGCTATATCTGGACAGAGGATCAGTTTTTGAAAGGATCAAACGAAATAGCTTCGGCAGTTTTCCATCGCCTATGCAATACTAATTTAGAGGGCATCCATACTGTGAGACTCGTAGCTGATGGTTGTGGAGGGCAGAATAAAAACACCATTGTCCTTGGAATGTGCTGCAAATGGCTGCAGTCTAATGCTCCAAAACATATTAAAACCGTAGAACTAATTTTCCCAGTGACAGGACACTCATTTCTCCCCGCTGACAGGGTATTTGCATTAATTGAAAGGGAGATTAAAAAAAAGGAAGTTATTGTTGAACCTCGCGAATACCATGAAATTTTTGAGAAATATGGAACCATATTGCATTTGGGTGAAGACGTCGAAGTCCAGGACTGGAAATCAGCAGTGCAGGACACCCTTAAGATACCCGGGAAATGGCATTTTCAATTTAACATTTCAAAACGTTTCATACTCACAGAAGGAACTAACTTTGTGTCTGTTCGAGGAGAAGCAGCTTATAAGACGGATTTAAATACAGCAAAAAATGTTTGCAAAAAAGGCAAGCACGTAGCACGTATAAACCCAAGAACAATATCCAGCGGAATACCACCAAAATCATTAAAATTGAGAGATGTTAACGTTTTGCTGGTGAAACACTATGGAGTATTTTGGAAAAACCTCATTTCACTAGCGTTTTACAAGAATATACTAGAAAAATTCTCTCCAAACTTAGCAGTTGAAGATCATGAACAAAATGAACACGAAAAGCACGAAGAAATTGGAGAAAGGTGTTGCAGCCAGGAAGAAATTCCCGGAATTATTGTTTCAGAAACATAAAACGGTTCTTTTTAAAATGTTGCAATTTTTTTTAAATTTTGTAATCCTGTTGTTGTATCATTAGTTTAATAAAGAGCCCTAATAAATAATATTTTTTTTGTTATTATTTTCATAATCCGCCAAATCCACTAAGCTTACTTTCAAACTCCGCCAGATCCGCACTTTGGTGTCAAAAACCGCCATCTCCATATTATAATCCTAAATTTATCATATTTCTAACAACATTTCATTATTGACATTGCAATTAACTTTGGGCTAAAATACTTCATTTTTATCAGTATTAACCAAGTCTAACTCCCTAAGATCATACTGAAACAGTTTTTTGACTTAGACAATCAAAATGGTGGCAGGTGGCCATGCCACATAAAATCTCAATTTTTAAAGTGCAATACAAACACGCCTAGCTACCCTAATCTAGTTTAAATACTAGTAAAGAGATTCATGTATGAAATAAATTATTAGCTTAAATGTTTTTCCTATAAAATCTCCGGTGCCAAATCACGTGTATTTCTTTTGTCTTTTTGGGACCAGTTTAAAATTTTTATTGTGTTTTTAGTCTTGAAGACCGGGCCAAAGTGGTGTTTTGTCGCGACTTCCAAAACAAGGGCAAGTGTAGCAGAGCAGAAAGTTGCAAGTTTGTTCACGTTTCTAGTACGGAGGTCCTACCAAGAGGGTGGCGATGCCAGTGAAAATTTAATCGACGAGTTAAGTCGCACTATGCAAGGCCCACAATTCTGCAAAAAGCATGTGAAATGGGGGAGCTGTAACAGAGATAGTTGTACTTGCAAATGGTATCACGATAGACCATCGACTTCACAAAAAGGTCGTTGGAACTGCCCAATCTGCATCGAATACATAGCCCAAAGAGAGATGCTTTGCTACGAGCCCTGTAATCACGTTTTATGTAGGAAGTGTGCTGATGCATTGGTAGAACGAACCATCGGTCAGCGGCAGACGCGTGTTAATTGTCCCGTTTGTAGAGGGCCCATTGCGGCATGCATAGATCTTCAGTGAGGTGACTTCTTGTTGTTATTTTTAAGCTGGTTTTATAGTGAACTCTGCATTTATACAAATTAAGATTTACTTTCAACTAAATCGTAATAAAACTCACTGGAATCAATAGACAAATCGTGTTATAAAACAAAACTCTCTAGTCTTATATAAATATTTTATTTTACGAGTACCTTCTTATGTATTTTTTAACCTAGAATCACATTAGAGATTTACAATGGCATAAAAATTAAAGTTTGTAGACAATAAATATTAATGGCCCAGCTCTCCCGGATTGGAACGCCTCTGGTTTAAATAATTTTATTTGGATGCGTTTAAATAGTAGTACTTACTAGTAGAGTGTTCAAGATAATTAAAACTCGTATCTTATAACCCCGTATACAATTGATCAATTCGATATTGTTCAAAAATTTCTGTAGGGCATCAGAGTAAAATTTGAAAGATTAGTAAAAAACAAATTTGTAGTGCACCACAGTCTCTATCAGCTCACAAAGTTAAAAAAAAATGATGTGAGCAGTTTTAGACGAATAAATTTTGTAATTCTAATTTCTCACTATGTTGCGCTGATACTCTTATATTCAGAATCAAACGGCCTTTTCCATTTTGTAAGATACATTGCACATTACCTTTAAGAAAGTATGTTTTTATCGGTGGACTCCATCTTGAAAGAGATAAACAAATTTTTTTGTTGTTTTTCTTAATTAGGAGTTTTACAAATTTGCTGTGAGAACTGTATGTGCAAGGGTTCAATTAAAAACATTGGCCTATGACCACATTTAAATGAATAACACTACATGGTGTAACAGACCACCCTCGCACTATTTTGTTAGGGCTAAACTATTAAACCTACATCGATGGGATAAAAAAAGTTGTGATGTAAGTTGCACACGAGGTATTCAGTAAAAGTATTTATAAATTTTTTGGGGCTCCGGTAAGGGTAGTTTTAGAAATAATATCCTTTGAATGTTCTCGCTCTTTTGAGGAGGAGACGGGGTACTAGCATCTGCTTTTCGTTCTCATGTGGTACATCATTGGAAAGCTAATTTTATGGACTTTAACAATCAGCGCCAATTTTATGGATACAATAGTTCGTGTGCGGTTGGGAAAAGGTTTAGGAAATGGCCGATTTATTGATATAATTAGCCGCCATTTTGAAATGGTTTGAGCTATCAGTATTTTCTTTTTTTAAATTAATGGGTTTAAAAAGACCTCTTAGATGAGGTACGACTTGACCCACTTTCATATTTGAAAATCTCGAGAAACCCCCCTAGCCTCCCCCAAACTAACCTTTCTAGAGCCCTAAAAAATTTATAAATATATTTACTGAATACCTCGTGTGTGATTTATCACAAATTTTTTATCCCATCCATGTAGGATCAATGGTGCGTGGGTGGTCTGATACACACTGTATTTTTAATTCAAATTATACGCTTATAACAAAGAACAATTATTTCAATAAATTGTATTTACATAGGTACATGGATGAAAAAAACGATATTAAAACACAAACTGAAAAAAAACTTGCATAGTGGAATATTGTGATAAAACCCTATAAAGAAGAAAAATTTCCTAAAATATCTTGGGAAATATCTGTAAGAGTTGGCAACACTGTAATAGTTTTTAAGAAATCCGAATTTGTCCGAGTAATGCATAAACTATACCGTTTTAACCACAGTGGCGTGCTTACTCAATTTCACTGCGTTTTCACCCTACCACCATTGCAGCACGCCTCTGGAATTTCAATTGCGCATGTCTCGTCTTCTGCTAGTGCGTAGCCATTATTTAGCATTCCTTGACCTCGTGCTTTTGTGGGTCCTTGGTTAGTGCCATTTTGCGGTGAACATTGTTCGTGAGTGCAGTTAAAAACATTTATTATGGCTGCTGTTGTGTATCCACACATGTGCAGAGATTTTCTGCTTGGAATCCGTGCCAGAAATACGTGTCGATACAAGCACGAGTATTTAAACTGCGACATCCCGAGTTGCACGCGGGGCGGGCAGTGTAACTATTTTCATTTAACGGAAGACCAACTGTTGAAAATACAAAATGGGAACAAGCCCTTTGACGAGGTAGTTCTGTAGCAGCCTGGTTTATCAATTGTATTTTGTAACTTAGCGACTGGGTTGCTATTTACATAACTATAAAACATTCATCAAAACAGATTCATCAAAATTATTTGTAAACGTGAAAACTTCATTAAAACTTTCTCCTCCAAAATAGCGTTTTATTTACAACTACGAACCCAACATTACATTATTGGTGACCCCTCCGACAGATTTGAAAACGCACCCCTCCCGACGTGATTTATTTTTCCCTCGACGTTGACCGAGATTTTCAAGCAGAATTCAGAATTTCAAAACCTTCACAAACCGCAACATTCAGCTGCTACATCGCCACATACCTAGGATCTTCAAAACCCCACTGAATTACAAGATAAGTAACGTTTATTATATATGGCTTTTAATCGTGCTTGTATTTGCTTTCCCGAATTTAATACTAATGACGTCGATTCAAACTACAGCTTGCTACCAAATGCTTTCTTTCAAAACCACACAACATGCATAATTTAATGACAGACTGTGCTGTGAGAAGAGTGGTTGAGCGAGTTTATGATAATCGATCTATAATGTTCGACTCAGACATTCGTGAATCATCCATTCTTCCACAGACTGGTGGTAATTCACCTGTTCAACAAACAACTCACAACCATCACTCCAACTCACTTCATCACATCACAACCATCACTCCAACCCACTTCATCACAATCAAAGAACCAACCAATCTTTCAATCATCTCTCTCTCTAACAACTCACAACTAATCATACATCCTAATCAACTTTCCAATCTTCTTTCTTCTGAACTTAACAACTACCAATCGCCTTCTACGGTAGAAGTATATGTTAATGCTCAAGAAATTTCTTATAACTCACTCTCTTTACAATCTTTATCACCTGAACGCACTCTTTACTCTAATCTTCTTCAACAATTTCCGACTTTAACAGCTGAATTCGACATTAACACCCCTATTAAACATAATATAGTGCATCGAATAAAAACTAACGGTTCGCCAATTAGTGCAAAGTGTCGAAGACTTAATCCAACACAATTACTGTTTTTAGAAAAGCATCTGCATGAACTGTTACGTGCTGGAATCATCGAGCAGGCAGACAGTCCTTGGAGTAGTCCAATTCATATGGTATTAAAACCTGATGGCAGCTCTATCGTGTCTGTGGCGATTACAGGCAGCTGAATGTGGTGACAGTTCCAGATACCTATCCAGAAGACTTAATTTTGGCTTAAGAAACACTCCTTCTTCCTGGTCCAGATTCATCCAGAAGATTCTTACAGGGATGTATTACATTTATTTTTACCTCGACGATATATTAATTTTTAAACGCGTCAGAACATTTGCGTCATGTAAAAATGGTTTTTGAACGTTTGGCTAGATACGGACTTTTGTTGAACGTTGATAAATGTGTTTTTGGGGTTAGTCAATTAGATTATTTGGGGCACAAGGTTTAATGTAAAGGCATTCTGCCACAAGACTCAACTTTTTGTTTATGCACATTTTTTTCCCTTTTTGTTCTGTTTTTTTTTAGTGAACTGGCCTTTTTCTGCGCTGCTCTTGGAATCTCAAGAATTGGACACGCACCTGGCAAAACTAGAAGCAACTTCAAGCTAATTTAATTCTATTTTCTATTATGTTCAATTAGTTACGTTACTTGTATTGTTTTTAAAAAGATCAGAAGTTTTTGTAGCTAAGATAGCATGCGCTTCACGTTTGCTGCGTAGTTTTTTTCTTCTGCAAAGTTGGGGGGGGGGGGTACTAATGTAGCAGCCTGGTTTATCAATTGTATTTTGTAACTTAGCGACTGGGTTGCTATTTACATAACTATAAAACATTCATCAAAACAGATTCATCAAAATTATTTGTAAACGTGAAAACTTCATTAAAATTTTCTCCTCCAAAATAGCGTTTTATTTACAACTACGAACCCAACATTACAGTACAAAAGGAGGCAAATCGCATTGCAGATTTAATCTGGTGGAAAACTACCCCGGCCAAGCGATTTCTCTTGTGCACGAGACTTTTAACAGGTGGCCGATGTGGCCGGTATCCGACTTGTAGAAATCCTAAACGTAAGCGCATACTTTTTAATTAGTTAAAAAATACTACAACGGAAAGAAATAATTATGAAGTTAATTGTAGGAAAATCGGATATTAATAACATTACTATTTATTTTGCTTTGAACTTCTCTCCACGATTTTATTTTTATTATATTATTATAAGTATTTTTATTTTTTTTTAGCATGCGCCTGTAATTACTGTGGCCAACCATTGGTCCCTAACAAAGCTGTTCGTTTGCTTTGTTCTGGCAATCACGTCTATTGCATGCAGTATTTGTTCCACATGCTTCCATCGGATACTAGGGGAGCCTTGCCACTTTTAGAATGCTGCTTGTGTCATAATCAGGGTTTCAATGCTTGTATTAAGGTTAGTGTAATTACACCACGTGATCCAAGTTCATGTCCACCCCCTTGTAACAGTTATATTTGATGAAATATTGTAACAATACTAAGAACAAAAGTTTAACAACTTCGCTTATTGGTTCATCATTTCCGATTTTACCAGAACCAGAACTTTTTTAAATCAGAATTTTTTTCCCAAGTAATTTCTGGTCAACACGGTTTTTATGTTTCTAAATGCATCCTATGTTTACGGTGTATGAAATAGTAAAGGGAAAAATATTAAATAAACTAATGTAAATAGCCGTGAACCAGTAATATGTACACAGCGCAAGAAACTAAAAGTAAATTAAGTTTCCTTTAAAGCCTGCATAAAATGTTAGACTTGGAAGGTTGATTAGTAATATGGGAAAAAATAGGCAAATTTCTGTGTTACGGAGAATGTAGTAGAACGCTACCTTCTTTGACATTAACTCGACCGTGATATTTTCAAAATAAAATTATCGGAATTGGTAGAATTATGCTTAAAATAGTTGAAGAAAATGAATTGTTTGCAAGACTGCGACAGTGTTTGACAGCAAACTGTTTTCAATTTGAAAATGGAGGATGATTTCTTTTTGACACCAGTTCAAATGAATTTTTTTTGTTACAATAAGAGTTTTAGATTGTTCTATGCCATGTCTAAGAATCAATTGCTAACAAATTCTGTTTTTGTGTATTGCCTCTTATTGAAATTTAAAAATTTCCATACTTGAAAAATGTTACTTCAGGTAGAACCGCAAGTGGTGCATAAGAACCAATAACAGGTTCTTAAAGAACCTAAACAGTTGTTAAACTTCTATTATAAATATTTTTACTATATTCCACAATCCACAGCTGTGAACAATGAACTTGGCATACACTCCAGTACATGCGCAAATCTAGTGTAACTGTAAGGTTATTGTTTTGTATCGTACAGATCCGTGCCTGCCGCCTGTTACGTAATGAAAATTGAAGTTTAGCTTCCACAGTCTGCGTCGTTTGAAAACAGTTTGCGAAGTAAGATCCGAGATGTTCCAGCCGTCATTTGAAGTTTAGCTTCCACAGTCTGCGTTGTTTGAAAACAGTTTGCGAAGTAAGATCCGAGATGTTTCAGCCATCATTTGAAGTTTAGCTTCCACAGTCTGCATTGTTTGAAAACAGTTTGCGAAGTAAGATCGGAAGTCTTCGAGCCATCATTTGAAGTTTAGCTTCCACAGTCTGCGTTGTTTGAAAACAGTTTGCGAAGTTTGTGTTACCCAGTCTTCTGTAATGTTTGTAACTATTTGCACTTAATCCAAATTTCTCTTTAAAGTAAGGTTACAATACCATGAAATTTTAATGAGCCAGTGTAAAATGTGTTTGTATTTTTAGTGTTGAAGAAAGAGCCAAGGCAGTGTTTTGTCGCGACTTTCAAAACTAGGGAAAATGAGTAAAAGCTGAAAGTTGCAAATTTGTTCACGGTACGATGATGAAACAGCGTTCCTTTCAAGAGGGTGGCGATGCCAGCGAAAATGTAATCAACGAGTTAAGTCACTCCATGCAAGGCCCACAATTTTGTAAAAACCATGTGAAATGGGGGAGATGCAATAGAAATAGCAGTAATTGCAAATGGTATCACGATAGACTCAGCGCCACGAAAAGGGCGTTGGAACTGCCCAAACTGCATCGAATTCATAGCCCAAGAAGAGATGATTTGTTATCGTTTTATGTGGAAAGTGTGTCGATGCATTAGTAACACGAACGGTTGGCCAGCATCAGACGGGTGTTAACTGTCCCACAGAGGGCTTACCATGGCATGCATAAATCTTCAGTGAGATGAGCGCTTGTTGTTATTTTGTATAGGGTAATTTCAGGATATATGGCCCAGAAGGTGAGATGGCGCAACGAATTTATTTCGAAACCGTGGTGGCTAGAACAAAATCCTGAAGCAGTGACCTTGCCAGTTGAACATAACGTCAGCTGCCGCAACTACAACGCGAGCGCGCTTGAAACTTTTTAATTATAATTGAAATTGTGTTTTTGCTGAGCTAAAACTTTTGTGCACACTACAATCGGTGGGCTGCTAGCTTTACATCTTAATGAGAAATTCAAGTAGACTTCCACCTCAGGTAAGTAAATACATCATACTTTCTTTGCATAACCTCAAAATACTCGATATCTCACTGCATTTGTGATTTTTCGACTGAGCCATCTATCCTTATTAGCCAAGGCGAGTTGGTTCAGTTATTTTTGAGGCGAGTTGGCTCACTGTTTTTTCATTCCATTTTAGTATGCCAACCGAATATAAGCGCACCGGAAGTTGTTCCCGTGCCAGCTGGACCGAAGAACGATTAACCGAAGCAGTTAATGCTGTAAATGAAAATAGAATGGGAGTGAATGAGGCTGCTAGAGCCTACAATGTACCGGCAACGACTCTGCGAAGAAGAAAATTAAAAAATAATATGAAGAAAGGAGCCCTTGGACCAAGCTCAACATTAGGCTATGAAGCTGAAAAAAAGCTGGTTACACATATTCTGAAGCTCCAGCAAAATGGGTTTGCTCCTACGAGAACTGATGTCTGATCTATGGCCTTTAAATTAGCTGAACAGTTGGGCATCGCACATCGTTTTAATAAAGAAACCGAACTGGCTGGATTTCCATGGCTGCAGTTGTTTTTGAAAAGAAACTCAAGCCTATCAGTGCGGAAATCAGAAGGAGTCTCGATTAATCGATCCTTAGGCATGAACAGAAAAGATGTTGGGGATTATTTCCGATTGTTGGAACAGATCCTTGTTGAGAATGACCTTTTGCGCAAGCCAGGGCATATTTTCAACATGGATGAAACGGGTTTACAACTAAATAACAGACCTGGACACGTTATTGCTAAGAAAGGATCTAAGAATATTGCGGGTATCAGCTCTGGCGAAAAAGGAGAAACAATCACAATGATAACCTGCTGCAATGCAGAAGGTGTTTTTATTCCTCCTACTTGCGTAGTGAAGGGAAAAAACAAAAAACAAGAGTTCGAAGACGGTATGCCACCTGGTTCGTTGGTTTATATGTCACAAAAATCAGCCTACGTCAACAGTGACATATTTTTTCAATGGCTGAAAGATCAATTTGTACCCAGGAAGCCTATAGGAACGGTTTTGCTGTTGCTAGATGGTCACGCATCCCATTGCAGTAACATTGAAATGCTGGAATACTGTGTCGAACAAAACATTATTTTGTATTGCCTACCAAGTCATACGACGCAATTCTTACAGCCCCTGGATAGATGCTTTTTCAAATCCTTCAAATTAAACTACTACACCGCATGCAATTTATACATTAAAAATAATCCCGGAAGGAAAATCACTAGACTACAATTTGGGAAATTACTTGCTGCAGGGTGGAATAAGTCTGCGACTGTCAGTAACGCCACGTCGGCTTTTAAAGCTACGGGAATTGTACCATTCAATCCTACTGCAATTCCCGACGATGCCTATTTAACTGACTTCAATAACGTGACAGTTCCTGACATAATAAGTGGAGCTGATGATAATCAGCAACCGTCCTGCAGTTGGCAGAATCAGTTGAGAATTGCGCCAGAAAAACAAAGTAAACCTGCTAAATCTATTAACAAACAAACTCCTAAGAAGCCTACTCCTGGGAAATTGCTCGATAGCATCTCTCCCGTTCCAGTTGTTTCTGCTGTTGTTGCTTCAGTTCGACGAAGAGGTAAACAGTTGGCGGAGATTTTGACAGAAGAGGAAACGCTTAACGAAAAGAAAAATAAAGCGATCAAGCGAGCACAGAAGTCTAAGATCACTGAAAAGAAAGGAAAAGCTACTAAGAAACCCAAAGTCGCCAAGAAAATTTCAAAAAAGAATTCGGAAAATCTATCGTCGTCGGACGAAGGTCAGGAAGCAATGTCATTGTGTGACTCTTCAGATGACTTGGACGACGATGAAGAGGCTTGCACTGGTTGTGGAGAAATTTATTCAGAAACAACAAAATCTGACGATTGGGTGAAATGCGTGAATTGCTCCAAATGGTTTCACGATTCTTGCTCAAAATTCGAAAATTTTTGCCACAGTTGTGGTACTTTTATGTGTAAGAAAAAGTAAATGAATTATGTTGAAAAATACTGTGCGAATAACATCTTACAATATATTTTTAGTTGCGCCGTCTCACCTTAGCGTTGTGGGTTAGATGGTTTTTGCCTAAGTGTTTATTTTTTTAAATAAGTTTTGTTACATTTTTATATGAGTTTTTTTTAATTTGTAATGGTTCTTATTATAATAAAGATTCATTAAAAAAATAAATGACGATTATGATTCGAGATATAGTCAAGTTACAACAAAAGTAAAAAATGTGAGCCAACTAACCTCGAATTACCCTATATAACGGATTCCTTCTTTGGTTGTATAGCCGCCATTTTGATTTTTTTTAAATAGAAAGGGGGGTCGAGTGGCACCTCATTTGAAAGATCTTTTAGTTCTGCGGCAGATCCTAGAGTTCCAAAAAAAAATATTCAGCCATAACAAAATGAAAAATGTTTGAAGATAAAGAAGTGCATTTAAGAAAACTAAGAATTAAAGCAATAAGAAATTAAATAAAGTGTTCGAAATGTTCACCATTCACTTTTTGGCACATAAAAAGTTGGTTATGAAATTGCTGCTTTACATTTTCATAAGTTTCTGGAGCGCCCAGCCGCAACTTTGAATGATACAAAATTTAATTATTGGCTAAAAAATAGTATTTAATTTCCCATTAAAGCACACCAAATGTTGTGGTAAAATATCAAGTTCAAAAGTTAGTTTGGGGGGGGGGGCGTTACTTTATGGGCGGCCTTTTGTTTTAGTGAGTTTATTATTAGGAATTTATTGAAATTTTTTGGTATGCATATGTTTTGCAGGGTGCTCTACAAGCTGGCGCAGTCAGTTTTTTGATTTGAAGTCAAATGTCAAAATAGCGATTTTCAACTGTTTCAACTATTTTTAAACGGTACGACTTTTTTTTGCTTAAACGATGCTGTACGATGTTTACAATATGATCCTTACTGAATTTTTTCACAATTTTTACGATTCAGCCGTAAAATTTGCATTCATTATGTTAGTCTAGTAGGCCGGTAAGTACGCACGCGTCACCAGGTTTTTGCCTAAAATAAGTGAACTTTTGAGCTGAGCTTTTGTTTCTTTATGTTCATTAAAATAATGATTTCACTATGTACCCTGACAATCATTAAATCGTTTTGTGCAAATACATCAAAGTACGTTTCGCAGCTCCCGGCCTACTACACTAAGAATGAATGCATATTTTACGGCTGAATTATAAAAATTGTGAAAAAATTCAGTAAGGATCATATTGTAAACATCATACAGCATCGTCTAAGCCAAAAAAGTCTTACAGTTCCATTTAAAAATTAACAGTTGAAAATCGCTAATTTGACATTTGACGTCCAATCAAAAAACTGCTCCAGGTTGTAGAGCACCTTTCGAAACATATGCATACCTAAAATTTTTAATAAATTCCTAATAATAAACTCACTAAAAAAAAGCCGTATAGCTTGACTCAGCCTGTATATGTTTTTCACCTTTAGGAACAAAAAAAATGGTCAGGATCTGCTTAGACTTATTTTAATGAAATTTGTCTATAAAGTGTAGCCTAAAGTGACTAAACCACTTTTTATTGTTTGTTTTAGATCATGAGGATCGATCGCAAGCCGATTTTCAAAGCAATCAGAATATGGGGCACCTGCATGTACAACAGTAACCGGATGTATAACAAAGGAGTACTGAGAGTTCTCAGAAGATCGAGTAAACAAGAACCGGATGATGCATCGGAATATAGTTCTTGTCCAAATTGTAGCATGGTGTTAAAGAAGGCTAGACTCCATAGACACTATAGAAATTGCTCCGGAAGGACCACCAGTGGTTCTGAATGCCACCTTCTAGTACAGAGTAGACAACTAGTGGGAGATCTTCATCGCAATGACAGCACTATTCTTCGACGACGAATTTTTCCCGTATTAAAAGATGACGAATGATCCAATGCAGTCAAGTATGATGACGCAGTAATTGTGTATGGAAACGACTCTGCCATGAAATACTCCACCTCCTCGCATCATGATAAAATGATACGTGCTAATATTCGCATGTTGGGACGTCTCATTCTCAATGCGAGAGAGCTTTGCAGTTCCGTTTCTGATTTAGCTTCGTTGACGGTGCCTCCTATGAAAGATGTCGTTCAAAGTGCCATCCTAAAAATTGCTGGTTATTCGGAAGAACTCGGTAGCTATAATGCTCCTGCGTCGGCAACACATTGTGCGAACGTGTTAAGGCAGGCAGCAGAACTTTGGAGGGTGGAGCGCATAAAAAGAGAGAGTCCATTGGAAGAACAGAGTGAAACGCTTTGTGTGGATCATTAAAAAACAAGTTATTTCGGTCCTCAGCAAAACTGAGAACGGAACCAGGCTTCGAAGACGAAAAAAAATTGTGCTTCCGGACCAAGGAGATATAGACCTGTTAACATCCTATGCCTTGAAAGGTTTCAAGCGTTGTGACGCCAAACTCGAGTCTTCGGAAAGATTTAATTTACCTGGAGGCAACTGGGTGAGTACATAGTAGTATATCTGATGGTATACAATAGACGGCGGCCTGGGGAAGTGGAACGAATGTGTTTAGAAGACTTTGAAGCCATCGTTGTCAAGGATAGAGACGACCCCCTATATGATTCCTTGTCCAAAGAAGAAAAGAAGTTTGCAGGTAGAGTCCAACTATTCCTTATTCGAGGGAAGCTTAACCGAACCGTCAACGTGCTATTGCCAAGCTATGTTAGAGATGCCCTGGCAGTATTCACTGGTAGACGCCAGAAGGCTGGAGTGGCGTATTCTAATCCGTATTTGCTTGGATTGTGTAAATCCAAATATATCGATGCAGGAAAGGCACTGCGCTATTGTGCATCTCCTTCGGAAAGAGTTTGCAACGCGAGCAGCAACATTCAATTTGCCAGAGAATGTTGCCAAGGACTTTGCAGATCATATGGAGCACGACCGTGCAATCCACAAAGACATCTATAGGCAACCTACTTTCACTCGTTCTATACTACCTGTTGCTCAAGTCTTAGAGAAAGCCCTCGGAATATCTTATGACGATGAAGAAGCTTCTCCTGTTGCATCTACATCCCTGACGCAATTGCCCAGCCCTTTAGCATCCACAAGCACTTCACCTGCAACAAAGAGAACCAAACCAATGAAGAGGGTTTCCTTTTCTCCTTCTGGTCATGAAAGATCATCTCCCAAAAGAAAAATAGTTTTGATAGACGGACGTTTACCACACAGACCTTCGCCACAAGGTAAATTTTTTTAATCAAATGCGGAAGTCTTTTGTTTGATTTCATAATGCTATGAATTTTTTAGCATCACCCTCGCAAAGATGATTCTCTCAGACAGAAGAACAAGTAGCCCTAAAGTACTTCGTTCGTAAGCAAGCTGAACTCCGGCGTCCTCTGGTTGCTGCAGATCTCCGAGATGCATTAAAACTGCCTGAACTGAGCCGTCGATCATTGCCCGAGCTCAACTTATTTATGGAAAACCATCTGAAAGCAGATCGTTCAAAACCAAAATCCAGATACGTGTCATCCCCTAAGAAACCAAAGCCGTATAAATGCAGAGGTAAGGGAGGTACCTACCTACCATTTGCAATAATAACATATCAATTTATTTAAGACAGCAGAGATCGTACTTGATGTATCACTAATCAATAATTGAAATGGTATTCATGTAAGTAGTTTAGTTTAGTTTTAGATAACATTGTAAATAAATAAACAAATATATCTCTGTTTATATTTTGGTTGTTGTTCTATTATTCCTAGGCATGTATGTCACATGCTACGACCCCGACGTGACAATATCCTTATCCTTAATATCTTAATTCCCATTTATTTATTATTATTTTTTGAATATTCCGTTTTCCTGAAATCATTTGTTCAAATATTTTAATTTGACTTGTATTTCATAACTCATTTTTCGTATTCATTAATATTTCCACAATTTGTTTCTTTACATTTAAATTTTAGCAGAGTTTTTCTTTAATTGATTCACTTGATTAACTTTTGTCAACGGTCAACTACATTATATTTTTAACTTCTACTCCCTCTACATAACAACATTATACGCGCGTTTTTTTACTTTAAATATACCGTTGATCCTTCATTTAAATAATCTTTTAAAACAAATCTTCTAGGTATGTTTGCAGCCATACACTTTTCCTTGTTCAGGAACTTATTGATTTTAAAAAACTATGTAAATGGTCTAAGACACTAGACAAATATTAATATATCCTGTTACTGAAACAAAGTCAGTCGAAACAGAGGGTTATTCATTATCATCAATATTTATTACATCAGAATCATTTTTTAAGGATATATTAACCCGGCCAGGATTTCAGTGCCTTTTTACCAAAAATTTATTAAGCCTCCGTAATAACATATTTGACACATTCCTTTTATAATTCATTTACTATAATCGTGTATCCGGGTCGTCCCTGTAAATTTTAAAAGAGGTGGATCTTTAATTCCAACTGGATGAAAATATACTACCTGATTACACCCAAAAGTTAATCTGCATTATACACATTTGTATAAGCTATATTTATTCATTATTAGATATTTTTTGTAACTCTGTTTATTTAAAATACTCGTCATAGGAGAAGTTTAGAAGTATGACGGATTAATACAATGATTCTATGAGGCTAAAAATAAATTCTCCTCCCCCTTATATTACTTACTTTATTTTTTCATTTACTTTGTAGATATATTTATCATTACTTATCATTGTCTAAAGATATATTTGCATCTTTACGAGGAGAATTATTATTTTGTGGGACTAACGACCATGGATCATGAAATTTCCTACACTAACGTGAACTACTTCTTCTTTTGCTTTAGGCGACTTGCCTTTCTGAATTAAATAATCAACTTCTGACAGTTGCTTCTTTATATAATAAGGTCCAAAATATCGCAATAACAACTTCTCACTCAAACCCACGCACGCCACAGTGGGACAAATAGCAATTTTAGGTGGACAAAAATACGAATATGTGAAGTCAACCAATTTCAATAAACAGTGTAAAAAATAAAAATATAGTAAGCGGGGACTACCGACTTGCAAAAACAATTGCGTCAGATATATCTATTACACGCTATGGCCATTGTTTTTCGCGTGCATTTCTTATATGGATTATTCGTGTTTAGTAACTGAAGAGTTAAACATCGTCTCTCAAGTGCGTGTGCGATTAGTGTGATTGTTTTTTATAGATATTTTTCTCACGGGTATGTACATATTTATTTGTTTAATTGAGATTTATACAATTACATGCTGCTAAATACGTGAATCGATAGCAGGAAAACGGCCAGTCTTAAAACGAAATTTTAATTATTTGAAAACATTTTTTTTACTAATCTCATGCTAATGAGATTCGCTCTGCTGCTATTTTCTTATTGTAGTACGTTTCTTGCAGTTTCAATATATATTATACTCAAATGCCAAAAAGTGCCTATAACTTGACAATCAAATTATTTCAGATAGGCATTATGTCCATCTCTCACGCAGAGCTGTTTAATGTTTGGCGTGAAGACCAAGTACATAATGCTCGTAATGCTGCCATTCTGAAGTATGTTTTATGTAAACTAGGCTTGCAATACTGCATTGAAGATACCATCTATACAATTGGAAAAAAATCCTTAAAAATTGTACTAGCAATGTTTCAAAAAAGTGGACTGAATCACATCGAACGTCTGTGTACCGTAGGCGTAATTCCGAGTGGTTACAGAAAAGTATAACATTTCCATGTGGAGATCTAATTACTGAAACAATTGTGAGTACATTAGGAAGACCAATAGTACGTAAAAAAGGTCGACCGCCAAAAGAATTCTCAAAATTCTGGCGTGAAAAAACCATGATAGACTTAGTTCATTCTCTACTTTATTCTTCTGATCCTTTAATAACAAGCTTCTCAAATAGTAGTAAAGCGTGATTGTATAATGCAAAATGACTTAGAAAAGAAGTTATTGAGCTGTTAGCCGAGCCTCAATTCTTATCGTTATCGTCAGCCATAACAAAACGATCTGAGGTTGACAGTGATGATTCTTTTTAAAGTTGCGTTTGTTTTTCTGTATGTATAAAAAATATACCCACATTTATTTGTTAGAATGTACAAAAATTCAGTAAAATTGAAAAATTAATGAAAAAATACGTCAAAAAACGTGTATTACTTCACGACCAATTTTATTTTTGTAAACTGTGTGTATCATATGTGTAATAGAGGTAAATGTGACCTAATTATAGTTTATTTTAATGTTTTTGACTTTGGAAATTAGAAAATATAACGAATAAATCTTGTTTTCATTAAATTTTTATTGCTAGTATTTTTGTCCACCTAAAATCCAATTTGTCCCACTGTGCCACGTGTCGAATCGGAGTGAAAATTTTTATCATGTCTCCTACTTTAAAATCAACGGATTTATGTTTAGAATCGTACCGATTTTTATCTTTATTCTGCTGTTTTGTAATATTTGTAATAGCCAAATGACGTGCTGCTAAAGCATTTTCACGTACTTCCAAAATATTCATTTTTGTCACAGGTGTATTTAATGCTACATCTCTGGGCAATCTTGGCTCTCGAGCATACAGTAACATAAACGGAGAAAATTTAGTAGTTTCTTGCCTCGCCACATTATAAGCGAATATAACATTTACTAGCACCGTATCCCAGTCTGTGTGATTTGAATTTGTGTACTTGCTAAGTATATCGATAATCATACCATTTTCCCTTTCGACTAAACCGTTGCATTGTGTATGATATGCAGTAGTAAATCTGCTATCTACTCCCATAATTTTTAACAATTCTTTTACTATCTGAGAATGAAAAACTTTTCCCTGGTCAGATAATAAATATTTTGGACTTCCATGTCGACATATAATTTGTTCTAAAATGAATGATGCTACGGGTCCAGCCTTACCATTTGGTAATGCCCTTGTTTCACAGTATCTTGTGGCGTAATCGATTGCTACTACTATTGTAGTTTTCCCTCGTGCAGTTCTATGCAAAGGTCCAACTAAGTCTATTCCCACTTCTTCGAAAGGTAATCCTATCGAAATAGGTTGCAACAAACCGGCTGGTTTTTTGGTACTGCCTTTGCGGACTTGACAAGTTCCACAGCCAGTTACGTAGACTTGCACATCTTTCAATAATCCCAATAATATTGTCACGTTAGGGGGTTCGTTTGGTTCATATTAGATGAACCAAACATCGTAGCACGTGACTATGTCCGTAGATGAAACACAACTCGAAATACACAACAATATATTTGAATTGCCTTTTACATGATTGCTTAAGACTAATACAATTACTTACATGACTAACAACACTTCATACCAAACCCACATTATGTTTAAGTAATGACAGTATGGATGTTTCTAGAATTGTAGATGAAAGCTGCTGACTGGATTGGAGTTGATCGTCGACTGTCCTCGTACCAGTAAGCTGCAGCCCTTTTATACTCTGTGATGCAGAGTAGCTGGAGGTTTTATTAGTAATCAATATTGTGCATTGCAGATGCATCTGAGACCCGGGTTTTGGTCTATAAATAGGCCAATCAATATTGTATGTAATTGTGCAACAAGAAAAGAGTGCATACATGAGGTGGGTCAGGTGGCCAAATCGTATTGATCTGTATTATGTATTGCATCATATTGTGACAAATAAGTAATATTTTAATTACTTTAATAATTAATATTAAATATTCTAAATAAGACTAAATCGACTCGCGACAATATAATATAATATTAGAACTTAAAATACAAAATAGCAGGCCAGGGGACCAGGGGACTGTCACGTATACGGGTCCTAACGCGTCTTTCAATGACAAATGTTAAACTAATGCCGAACAAGATAGCGCTAAATGACGTGTGCACGAACTTTATATCGTTAACGTTCCAAAACACCTGAAAGTGTGTCTTCCCGTACCGTGAACTTTTTTAGAAATGCATTCAGTAATGCAAAATCTGTGCATACATAATGACATAATTATTCTGTTAAAATTTAACAAGTTATAATTTGTATTTGGTTTTACAACATCTTTATTATTAATACATTTTATGTGAAAATTATCTATTGGTAAAGGCTTTACCTACACAAATTATATTTTAGTGTGCAAAGCGTTAAATCTGACAATGCCGGGAACCAGATGTACTGTAGCTATTTGCACAAACAGCTTAATCAAAACTAAAGCTGCTGGAAAAGATATTTCGTATCACCGTTTTCCGAAAGATACAGAAATGTCACGAAAATGGGTTCAGAAATGTCGCAGAGACGGAAAATGGCACCCTAACACGAGTTACATTTGTTCTGTGCACTTTTTGGATGAAGATTTTGAAAGAAATTTCAAAACTGAATTGTTAGGTAAGCGTAAGTACATATTACGTAATTAATCTTATGTTTTAAATACAGAGTTTCGAAAAAAGTTATGTGATAGATACTCCACTGATATAACTATTAATGTCATTAACAAAACTAAGTATAGTGCTAAAACAAAATATCCTCAAGTACATGTACCGAACAAAATAAAATTACAAGACCGTATTCGGCGTATGGAAAAAAGAAAAAGGAAACAATGTGTCGATCATTTGATAAGTATTAGAGAAAATAATTCCCCTTCTCCATCCGTGCACGACGAAATTCCTAAAGACCCAATTCCAATATCACCTGTTAATCCAATTACGCCTTCATTACCAAAGGAAATAACTAACGAACAAAACATTTTTTTTAAATATCAACTACTTCAGGAAAATGAACAACTAAAGAATCAAGTTATTTCATTAACAAATTACCAGAAGCATACAAAACTAAAAATGCGCAAACTTCAGAAGGAATTAGTATACTACCAATCAAAAAAATATTCAAAAAAATTCTTAGAGGTTAAAATAAGGCAAACGTTTTCAGATATATTATCAGCTTCACAGCTAGATTTCATTTTTAAGACAAAAAAGATTGTCCATTGGGGTAATGAAGATATCACAAAAGCATTCACTATAAGCTATTTAAGCAAAAGATGCTATTTATTTTTGAGAAATCAACTGAAATATCCCCTTCCTAGTTTAGCATCATTAAAGCGATGGGCAGCTAAAATAAATTTGCGACAAGGTATGTTGCAAGACATATTTAAGGTATTAAAAATTGTCGGAGAAACGAAAACAGAAATGGAAAAAGTTACTGTGATACAATTCGACGAAATGAAAGTAAGATCTACATACGAATACGACCGTTTGGAGGATCAGGTAGTAGGTAAACATTCCCAAATGCAGGTTGTGATGGTACGAGGTTTATTTAGTAACTGGAAGCAGCCTTTTTATATAAAATTCGATCAAAAAATGACTCGAGAAATACTGTTTAATATTATATCAAAATTATATGAAATTGGATACACAGTAGTTGCTTGCGTTAGCGACTGCGGAGGTGGAAATGTTGGCCTATGGAAAGATCTAGGTGTCAATGTAAAACAATATTTTTTTAAACATCCCAACAGTAGCAACAATATTTACATGTTTGCTGATTCTGCGTTAAATGTAGCATACAAACTTTCAGAAAGACATATTAACTGTGAAAAAACTAAAAGGCAAAATGTTCGATTAGCCGCAGAACTTATGTCTCATGCAACAGCAATGGCACTTAAACATTATTTACCCGGAACAGATAAGAAGACCTTGCAAATTTTATTGATCTTTCAAATTCATGGTTTGATGTAATGAATTCATATACCCCAAATAATTCCATTCCATTTAAATGCGGTTATGGGATTCAATTAACCGAGCAAAACTCTATTTTAAATAACATGTTCAGCACAATTTCTACCATGAAGTGCAATGGGAAAAATTCTTTACAAATTTTCCAAAAAGGGATTATAATGTCAACTGCATCTCTAAAGCATTTATTTGAGGATCTGAAAGCAAAGTATAACATAAAATATATACTCACTCACAAACTAAATCAGGATTCTTTAGAAATTTTTTTTTCTCAAATTGGTACAAGGGGAGCTTTAGATGACCACCCAAGCCCTATGAATGCCCTTTATCGCATTCGAATGATAATTTTGGGAAAAAAACCAGGTAATTTGCAAAACGACACAAATTATCTTAGATGCGACCTCGTCCAAGAAGAGTATGTGATGGCACATGCTTTGAAAACCACGCATCGACATAGCAGAAGTACCAGAACCAACTGAAGGCATATTTTTTGACAACAATTGGGATTTATTAAATGAAGGAAAGAGGAATAATCCTTCTATATCACGAAAATGTGAATGAAGGAGATACCTCAAACGATGCCCTTGCGTATATTGCTGGTTGGATAGCCAAAAAATACAAAAGCAAATATCCACATTTAGGCAGTTATACTCATACGAAGAGCCTGCTTACGACTATACCAAATTGGATTCAACGTCTCTCATACGGACGATTAACTGAACCAAGTGAAAGCTGGATGAAAACGGCACATATTTTAAATAGCTACTTTTTACAATATCATCCAGAAGATGAACTGCGAAAAGAATCTTAAGTTGTTTGTAATTTAGTGAATCACATCGTTGAATTTCAAGATACTCCAAAACTTTTAGTTGAAACTTTTATACGTTTAAGAATCGTAATTCGTATTAACTATTAAAATTATAAGGACCAACGAGACAAATTTATAGGAATTAAACGAAAAAATACTTGTAGCGATCCCAAAAGTAAAACGGCAAAGAAGCTTAAACAAATTGTTACTTAATTTAACAGTAGCAATTAGTTAGCGGTATGCATATTAACGATTACATTTGTTTTCTTTTTTAGTTAAAAAAAATATACCTATTGATGTTTAGTTGTAGTTTCTTACACTTAGTTATAATTTAGTATTAGACGAATTTCTGATTAAAAATACGTTTCCCTTTACTTTGGTTTATTTTAACTGTAATTTTTACTTTTAAAATTGTAAATAAGTGCATTCTATTTATCAAAATAGCATTATCTTATTAATAGATTAATAAAGTGTTTACCAAATTTTTATTGATGAATATTATTGACGAATTTTATATCAGAGTGTTGGTATAATGTTGGATTGGGGCAAGGACCGTATAGTTTACGGTCCTTGGGATTGGGGCTGCAGCATACGCGGACCGAAGACTGTAGGCGAGTCTCGGCGAATGTACCCGAACTGAACTGAGCCATCCTATATAGTTTACGGTGCTTGGTAGAGAGTAACTTATGTTTTTCGGGCGCTTAATATATCTGTGTACTTTTCTTTCTCTCTTTTTGGGAGTGTTTACATGGAATCGAATGAATGGGACGCGTATAATATGTAACAATGTAAAAGGTGTAAGGAAATTCAGAGTAAACTAAATTGTACAAATTTTTTAAAGCAATTACAAAGTTTCTAGTAGGAAATATATTTAGGTAAAGGGTAGGAAGAAAAAGACGTTCTCACACTACCAGTGGAGGAGGCAAACACATCACCATTTCCACACAGACGAAGATGCAGCTGCTTTTTAAGATAACGAATAGAAACAATATATGAGATTATGGCATGGTCGGCCACCAATTTCCCCATTTTTTTTTTGCTATACATAGGCTTACCATACGTCCCGGTTTGACCGGGACTGTCCCTGTTTGAGACATAGGTCCCGGCGCGGCGTCCCGGCCGGTTTGGCTTTATGTCCCGGTCGACAAAAATTAATCCAGCATAGAAGCACCCGATTTCTTTCTCTGCTGCCAGCAATTGAAAGAATTTCAAATATCTTTGAAGGGCTGAAAGCATATTTTCTGGCCCAAGAAAACGGTCCGCTAGCTTTACGAAATTCTTTTGGGAGTGACAAAGGTGAGATATATTTTTGGTTTGTTCACGGACAGCTAAATATTTTTAACAAGACCATTCTTGGTATGGAAACAAATCAAGCATGTGCCACAGATGTCGTTTTACAGTTAATAAAACTTAAAACTAACATGCAAGAAAGGTTGGACAGCAGCTTTGTACCGCAAGGGGCAAAACAATTGTTAAACAAACTCAGTAATCCGAACATCGATAAAGTAGTGACAGAGGTTACCGGTTTTTATGGACGTTGTATTTCGTACATAGATTTGTGGGAATACAGTTTCGGCCATGCTGACAAGTTTTCTTGGATCAACCTTCAAGACGAAATAAAATGGGACCAAATTGAAGCATCTGCTGATTAATGATAAAATAAAACATGAAAATAAAATTAACATTGATAATCTCTTTGACGAAGTGGGGGAAAAACTTTTCTTTCATCAAAAAATGAAGAATGGTCAACTGCTGCCCAGAATCATAGGATTTATTATGTGGACAGATGGGTCCAGATGTTTAAGCACATGAAGGAGCAACACATAGAAATTCCTAATCTCTTAAAAATCATTGAATACATTTTCGGTCTGCCAGGAACTTCATGCCCTGTAGAACGAGTGTTTTCAATGATGAAAAACATTTGGTCGGATGATCGTGGACGCATGCAAGAATCCACAGTACGAGCGCTGCTGTATTGCAAACTAAACTTTACTATTACATGCGCTGATTTTTACGAAAATGTGAAACGTTATGATATAATATTAAAAAAAGTTCACTCAAGTAAAAAATATGAGTGGTTCAATAAATAATGTTTGTGAATTGTTCAATGAATAGATTTTTTTACGTTTTGTAATTTTTTTTTACTATTACTGTTATTCCTGGCCCGGTTTAGAACTTCATAATTATGGTAAGCCTAGCTATACACAAAGTGACTTCGAAGAGCCTAACATACTTGGTATGGAGCCCGAAAGGGGTGGCTGGCGGCGACTCGGCATGTTGGGGAAGCTTACTTGTTCACCGACCTCGATACTTGTAAGTTTTGCTATTGCACTCGTTTTTTCTCACCCTATATTGATTTCTTTGGTCATAATTTGAAACTGCAAAGTTCCCAGCTTTTTTTTGTATGACCATCACTGAGGCTCTACACACGGGCGTAGATGACTTAATACATGTATGTGCGTGCATCGACGCGCAATAACGTCGGTGTGTATGCAAAATAACGTCAGGTTTTTGAATGCACAGTCAGGAAGAACGTTGCGTTAATTTATCAGTTCTCTCCAGAAATCTTCAACGAACGTGCACCGTCGCGCGTGCAAGTCTCAATGTGTGGAGGCAAAATCACGTGTTTTACCACAAAGTGCATCAGGAGCGTCGGTAAGTTTTAATTCTTTCAAATATACATTATTACCCGAGTGAATTGGATATTATAGAATAATGTCCGACTTCAGAACAATGTCACGTGACTTCTTGAGGGAATTCATTGAATTGTACAGGGCACAACCTTGTCTCTGGCAAACAAAATCCAAAGAATAGAATAGAATTTATAAATACATTTGCAATATTACAACTTCCAATAGAAACCTCCAGCCAAGTTAATCAACATTACAATCAAACAAGACTAAAATTAATCAATCTTGCTTAAATAGTTAAAAATGAGGAACTGCCTACCCGACCTTCCAAAGGGGTTAAAACCAGCAATCTCAGGTCAGGTTACTAGGCACTTCTTAATAGAGAAAACTTTAACAACCTAGCATATAAAATAACTTTTGTGGGAATATTTAAAAACAGACAAAAGCGTTTCGTTCTTTGGAACCAATAATTGTGAACAGAACACACAACAGCAGAAGTTGCTAACCTGGCTTTTTGCAAGAGTTCTCACCCAACCTCCAGCCAAGTTAATCAACATTACAATCAAACAAGACTAAAATTAATCAATCTTGCTTAAATAATTAAAAATGAGGAACTGCCTACCCGACCTTCCAAAGGGGTTAAAACCAACAATCTCAGGTCAGGTTACTAGGCACTTCTTAATAGAGAAAACTTTAACAACCTAGCATATAAAATTACTTTTGTGGGAATATTTAAAAACGGACAAAAGCGTTTCGTTCTTTGGAACCAAAAATTGTGAACAGAACACACAACAGCAGAAGTTGCTAACCTGGCTTTCTGCAAGGGTTCTCACCCAACCTCCAGCCAAGTTAATCAACATTACAATCAAACAAGACTAAAATTAATCAATCTTGCTTAAATAATTAAAAATGAGGAACTGCCTACCCGACCTTCCAAAGGGGTTAAAACCAGCAATCTCAGGTAAGTTACTAGGCACTTCTTAATAGAGAAAACTTTAACTTCCTAGCATATAAAATTACTTTTGTGGGAATATTTAAAAACAGACAAAAGCGTTTCTTTCTTTGGAACCAATAATTGTGAACAGAACACACAACAGCAGAAGTTGCTAACCTGGCTATCCGCAGGGGTTCTCACCCAACCTCCAGCCTAGAGGTGGTGATTTCGATACGATATATCGGTATCGTATCGATATTTTTTTTAAATAGCCTGTATCGTATAATATCGAAATATCTCGTATCGTATCGTTTGTATCGCTTCAAAAATAAAAAATAATTTTCTTTTGTTAATTTAAAATTTACTTTAAAACTGCTTGATTGGGCATGCAGTCCTATCGAAAATCGAATGGAATGGAACCATTTTGTTCACAATTATTACAATATACAAATTTGCAACCTTTCGTCATCTATTGTGCAGTTGAGGAACTACAAGGTTTGTGTTTTCGCCAACAGTTTATTGAAAATGTAGTACACTACTAGTACCACCATGAAAAGTAAATAAAAACGAAAAAAGACATCTCATCAAAGCAAACAATTTAGATGTACCCCTGGGCCTGTTTTAAGTTTTAATTAATAGGAAGTAAAAAATTTGGAAATGTCTGAGAAAAGAAAACGAAGTGCTATGTGGTCTTATTTTACTGATATCGGTAATAAGAAAGCAAAATGTGAGGTTAGTATTCGTAACTTTATTTTTACTTATTTTTTGGTCATGTTTAATTTTTTTTGATTGTTGATTGTTACAGATTTGTGATAATATCATTAAACATTCGGGAAATGCAACTAATATAAAACTACACCTACAAAGGCATCATGCAGAAAGATATCAGGCTTTGGACAGCGAAAAAGAATTAGATGAAGCTAAAAACTCCAAGGAAAAGACATACATGGAAAAATTTGATCATTCTGCACCCGCTAGTAGCTATCACTATCCTGCATCTTCAATACGATGTCAAGAAATAGATAATGCCCTAACAAGTGGTGTGAAAATTTTTTGGCATTTCGTCTAGTGGAATCCAGCGGCTTCAAAAAGTTTGTTGAAACACTTGATCCTAAATATAAGTTACCTGGCAGACAACGCTTGTCCAAGGAATTACTTGAACGCTGTTATGAAAAAAAATTAAAAGTTTTTGTCGTCACAAGAGTTAGCAGAGATTGCACATAACATCGATCTAGACGAAGAATCGTCTGCAGATTTTGATAGTGACGACAGTGTGGCAGATGAGGAATATGTCGCTTTATCCGCGGATAATTCTGATTCAGATAGTTCTGATGAAAGCGTTGAACCTGAAGAAGATTTAGATCATTTAGTAACTGCAGGTGATGGCGAAGACATTGCTGTGGAAGAAGAAGACAATGATTCAGAACAAGTTGATGTAGAAAAAGATCAAGATGACGATGATGAGAACAATGTGTGGTCCACAGCAACCACAGACAAATTTAATCCCAGGATGTCTATACCAATTCAAAAGGATCCTATTATACTGGCTAATCTGAATCGTGGCAGTACAGAATTAGATTGCTTTTTGAAATTGTTTCCCAAAAGTTTGTTCCTGTACATAGCCCACTGCACAAACAAACGGTTGGAAATTTTGGAACAGAAAAAGAAAACCCTAGAAACAACAGCGGCCGAAATAATGGTTGTTACAGGTGTGACTCTTATCATGCATTACAACAAAGTTCCTACTTTTGCTATGTATTGGTCAAATAATCGGTCCTTGGGAAATGTAGCTATACAAAGCGCAATTTCAAGGGATAGATGCCAAATTATTTTATCCAAAATGTATTATTATGAACCTGAAAAGCCTGCAAATGCAAGCAAAACCTATTACATGGACGAAGTTATGTCTTGCATAAAAGGTTTAGAAACGCTAGAACGGAGAGTACGTTTCAAGCTGTAGACGAGTCAATGGCAAAGTTCAAAGGGCGATCCAGTTTGAAACAATATATGCCCCTCAAACCAATCAAGAGGGGTATAAAACTCTGGACCAGGTGCGATTCACAGTCGGGATACGTTTATGATGTAAATATATATGCTGGTAAAGACACTGAAAATTTAGAAGGAACTCTAGGAGAACGTGTAGTTTATAAATTGATATCAAGTATCCGCGGAAAAGATGTTGCTCTTTGCTTTGACAGATTCTTTACATCAGTTAGACTTCTAAATAAAATAGATTATCCAGCAGTTGGTACAATCGTCAAAAACAGAAAGAATGTCCCAAAATTTGTAGGAAAGCTGAACCGTGGCGATTCTCAAATGGTAGGGAATCAACATGGAACATTGGCTATGAGATGGCAAGATACGAAAGATTTTATATTGTCCAACTGCCATCAAGCCGAAGAAACCCAAGTATCGCGAAAAACGAAGGACGGGTCTGTGGTTGATGTCGTATGCCCAATGGCCATTGCATTGTATAATAAATATATGGGCGGCGTAGACAGGGCAGACCAAATGATAGCCTGCTATGATATACACCGAAAATCCTTAAAATGGTGGAGAAAAGTATATTACAAAGTTCTGATGATGGCAGTTTATAATTCATACGTTGTATTCACTGAACTTACCAAGAAGAAAGTTCGCTTTATACAATTTCTTGTAAAATTGGCCGAGTCGCTAATCGAAAACGGAAGAAGCGGCGTCAAGAGGAAGAAAACAAGAAGTATTGGACGACAGTCCAAGGCGGCTAAATTATATACAAATATAGGAGACCACTTGCCTGAGCAAGGAACTTCCAGACGTCGTTGCTATAGGTGTGCCCAAAAGAAAAAAGAAAAGCGTACTAAGCTAATGTGCAACTTACCACTTTGCATGGACTGTTTCACTCCATATCACACATAATATTTTGCAAGTATCATTTTTATATTTGTGTTGTAAAATACGAATGGGACATATATATCCCGCGACAAAATACTGTTGGGACGTATATGTCCCATTCATTTTTTTCAGAAGTTACCAAAAAAAAATTAAAAATCGTCATTACTTGTTTATTTGGATGTTCATAAAGCCTACTAACACGATATTTAAAAAAATCATTACAAAAACAAATCAGGAGCGAAAGGGTTAAATCTTGTGGTAACAGATGCTTTAAAATCTTCTGGCTTGTCCAACACAATTGAAAAGTGTAGAAGAATTGTGCACATTTTCAAATCTAGTCCTTCCGCAAATAGTGTATTAAAAGCGAAAAAAGAAAGACTTGGTCTAAAATACTCGTTGAAAAAAGATATTTCAACTCGATGGAATTCCTTGGTAATAATGCTCAATAGCATTCTGAAATTAAAAGAAGTTTTACCTGTAGCTTTATCTGTGATTGAAACCCGAAGGGATGACGAAGATGAAATACCAACCCTAACTGCGCAAGACTGGCTTCACATTAGTTCAGTGACAACAATTCTAAATCCATTTGATGACATTACCAAAGAAATGTCAGCTGCAAAATATGTGACTATTTCAAAAATTATTCCACTGACGAAATGTTTAATTTCTGAACTAGGCTCTATAATGCCGCAGCTACATGAACGTATGGCAATAAAGTTAAAAAATGAACTTTTAAGTGGACTTAAATCTAGGATGGGCAAGCAAGAACTGAACAGGACACTTTTACGTGCCACTCTGCTTGATCCGAGGTTCAAAAATTTATTAATATCCCAATTAAATTTTGAAAACTGTAAAAAGAAAATCATAGAAGAACTCGAAGTGGAACAGGCAGCAGAACACAAAAATGATGAAATAATGGTTACCGAACCAGAGGATGGACCTTCTCAATCTCCTGCTGAATCGCAATCGCCTCAACCTCCAGCTCAATCTACATTGCAAGCTACACAGGAGGGCACACATATTCAAAAAAGTTCTTTTTGGGATTACCTAGACAAGAAAGCAAGTGCAAGAGGAAATAGCAATAGCGGAATTGATAATAAATTAAATATAAGCGAAGAAGTAAATCAATATTTTTGTGCAAGGGTCATTTCAAAAAATGATGACCCACTGACATGGTGGTCCACCACAGGCTCTGCAAGATATCCTCATATACAAGAGATGGCCAAAAAGTATCTTTCAGTACCAGGAACATCTGTCCCATCTGAGAGAGTGTTTTCACAGTCCGGAATTGTGATAGACAACAAAAAATCTGTTTTGAAACCAGATAAGGTAAACAAAATGATCTTTATTAAAATGAATGACACTATCTAAGACGTGGAGTCCTTTATATTTAATGCATGTGAAGCAGCATAAGAAAAAAAAAGTTATGTTTTGAAAATGAACTTATTCATAAAAGTACCGAGTTTCTTCTTTATTTTATATTTCGTTAAAATGTATGTGTAGTTATTGTTTTCATATTAATAATAAATAATATTTATTGAGTTTATCTACTAATTTTTTTGTGAAAATGTATGTTTTATAAAAGTACTTAAGTTTCTTGTTAATTTTATTTTTAATTAAAGTTTATGTAATTATTGTTTTATATTAATAATAGGTATGTAAGTACTTTTTAATTTTAATTTCATTAAAATTTATGTAGATTGTTTTCATATTTTTGATAAATAATGCGTTTTTTTCTAACACATTTGAATTTTTTTGTTTTTCTGAGAATGTTGAAAAAAAAAGTATCGTATCGCATAATATCGATTTCTCCTGAGTATCGTATCGAAAAGAATTTAAAATATCGATATCATATCGATATCGTATCGATTCAAAAAAATATCGAAATCACCACCTCTACTCCAGCCAAGTTAATCAACATTACAATCAAACAAGACTAAAATTAATCAATCTTGCTTAAATAATTAAAAATGAGGAACTGCCTACCCGACCTTCCAAAGGGGTTAAAACCGGCAATCTCAGGTCAGGTTACTAGGCACTTTTTAATAGAGAAAACTTTAACAACCTAGCATATAAAATTACTTTTGTGGGAATATTTAAAAAAAGACAAAAGCGTTTCGTTCTTTGGAACCAATAATTGTGAACAGAACACACAACAGCAGAAGTTGCTAACCTGGCTTTCCGCAGGGGTTCTCACCCAACCTCCAGCCAAGTTAATCAACATTACAATCAAACAAGACTAAAATTAATCAATCTTGCTTAAATAATTAAAAATGAGAAACTGCCTACCCGACCTTCCAAAGGGGTTAAAACCAGCAATCTCAGGTCAGGTTACTAGGCACTTTTTAATAGAGAAAACTTTAACAACCTAGCATATAAAATTACTTTTGTGGGAATATTTAAAAACAGACAAAAGCGTTTCGTTCTTTGGAACCAATAATTGTGAACAGAACACACAACAGCAGAAGTTGCTAACCTGGCTTTTTACAAGAGTTCTCACCCAACCTCCAGCCAAGTTAATCAACATTACAATCAAACAAGACTAAAATTAATCAATCTTGCTTAAATAATCAAAAATGTTCCGTAACAACATCATCAAACAACATTACAGTGCTGCGGTGGACAGACAACAACCTTGTCCATATGATTTCGTCATTTACTGGTAAGGATCCACAAGATGTTGTGAGAAGATGGGACAGAAAGACTAAGACGTACATTGAGGTTCAAAGACCACAGGCCGTCATCCAGTATAATAGATTTATGGGTGGTGTAGACTTAGCAGACAGGATGATTGCTCATTATCCCCATGCTATCAAAAACAAAAAGTTCTATATGAGAATCATATTTCACTTTATGAATGTAGCAACAATCAATGCCTGGTTGCTATACAGAGAGGCAAAGTCATCTAAAATTCCTTTACTGGAATTCAAGGCATCAATTGCTTCAACTATAATTGCTGTACATGGAAATACCAGAAAGCGGGGAAGGCCAACGTCTGAAGCAACTGGTCCAAAAAAGAAGAAAGCGTGGACCAAAGTTGTACCTGAAGTTCGTTTGGATGGGGTGGGACATTATCCCAAGAAAATGGATTTCCGAAATCCCCCCCCCTCCGCTGTCACGACAAAAATTGCGGCCGCAGGACAAGATATCAATGCAATAAATGCCAGGAAAGCGTCTGTCCTGAATGTATGGAGTCATTTCATCAATAGCTCCATCTGACCATTGGCAACTTATGTGGACGTTTATATTTTTTTTGATTTTAAGACCAAAATTAATTAAAAAATTTTTCAAATATTTTTTACATTGTATAATGATTATTATTAAAGCATAGAAAAAAAATTGACTTTTTCTGACGTAAAAATTAAATTCGTCCCTGAAGAGGTTAATAGAGAAAACTTTAACAACCTAGCATATAATATTACTTTTGTGGGAATATTTAAAAACAGACAAAAGCGTTTCGTTCTTTGGAACCAATAATTGTGAACAGAACAGACAACAGCAGAAGTTGCTAACCTGGCTTTCCGCAGGGGTTCTCACCCAACCTCCAGCCAAGTTAATCAACATTACAATCAAACAAGACTAAAATTAATCAATCTTGCTTAAATAATTAAAAATGAGGAACTGCCTACCCCACCTTCCAAAGGGGTTAAAACCACCAATCTCAGGTCAGGTTACTAGGCACTTCTTAATAGAGAAAACTTTTACAACCTAGCATATAAAATTACTTTTGTGGGAATATTTAAAAACAGACAAAAGCGTTTCGTTCTTTGGAACCAATAATTGTGAACAGAACACACAACATCAGAAGTTGCTAACCTGGCTTTTTGCAAGAGTTCTCACCCAACCTCCAGCCAAGTTAATCAACATTACAATCAAACAAGACTAAAATTAACCAATCTTGCTTAAATAATTAAAAATGAGGAACTGCCTACCCGACCTTCCAAAGGGGCTAAAACCACCAATCTCAGGTCAGGTTACTAGGCACTTCTTAATAGAGAAAACTTTAACAACCTAGCATATAAAATGACTTTTGTGGGAATATTTAAAAACAAACAAAAGCGTTTCCTTCTTTGGAACCAATAATTGTGAACAGAACACACAACAGCAGAAGTTGCTAACCTGGCTTTTTGCAAGAGTTCTCACCCAACCTCCAAGCCAAGTTAATCAACATTACAATCAAACAAGACTAAAATTAATCAATCTTGCTTAAATAATTGAAAATGGGGAACTGCCTACCCGACCTTCCAAAGGGGTTAAAACCAGCAATCTCAGGTCAGGCTACTAGGCACTTCTTAATAGAGAAAACTTTAACAACCTAGCATATAAAATTACTTTTGTGGGAATATTTAAAAACACACAAAAGCGTTTCGTTCTTGGGAACCAATAATTGTGAACAGAACACACAACAGCAGAAGTTGATAACCTGGCTTTCCGCAAGGGTTCTCACCCAACCTCCAGCCAAGTTAATCAACATTACAATCAAACAAGACTAAAATTAATCAATCTTGCTTAAATAATTAAAATGAGGAACTACCTACCCGACCTTCCAAAGGGGTTAAAACCAGCAATCTCAGGTCAGGTTACTAGGCACTTCTTAATAGAGAAAACTTTTACAACCTAGCATATAAAATTACTTTTGTGGGAATATTTAAAAACAGACAAAAGCGTTTCGTTCTTTGGAACCAATAATTGTGAACAGAACACACAACATCAGAAGTTGCTAACCTGGCTTTTTGCAAGAGTTCTCACCCAACCTCCAGCCAAGTTAATCAACATTACAATCAAACAAGACTAAAATTAACCAATCTTGCTTAAATAATTAAAAATGAGGAACTGCCTACCCGACCTTCCAAAGGGGCTAAAACCACCAATCTCAGGTCAGGTTACTAGGCACTTCTTAATAGAGAAAACTTTAACAACCTAGCATATAAAATGACTTTTGTGGGAATATTTAAAAACAGACAAAAGCGTTTCCTTCTTTGGAACCAACAATTGTGAACAGAACACACAACAGCAGAAGTTGCTAACCTGGCTTTTTGCAAGAGTTCTCACCCAACCTCCAAGCCAAGTTAATCAACATTACAATCAAACAAGACTAAAATTAATCAATCTTGCTTAAATAATTGAAAATGGGGAACTGCCTACCCGACCTTCCAAAGGGGTTAAAACCAGCAATCTCAGGTCAGGCTACTAGGCACTTCTTAATAGAGAAAACTTTAACAACCTAGCATATAAAATTACTTTTGTGGGAATATTTAAAAACACACAAAAGCGTTTCGTTCTTGGGAACCAATAATTGTGAACAGAACACACAACAGCAGAAGTTGATAACCTGGCTTTCCGCAAGGGTTCTCACCCAACCTCCAGCCAAGTTAATCAACATTACAATCAAACAAGACTAAAATTAATCAATCTTGCTTAAATAATTAAAAATGAGGAACTACCTACCCGACCTTCCAAAGGGGTTAAAACCAGCAATCTCAGGTCAGGTTACTAGGCACTTTTTAATAGAGAAAACTTTAACAACCTAGCATATAAACTTACTTTTGTGGTAATATTTAAAAACATACAAAAGCGTTTCGTTCTTTGCAACCAATAATTGTGAACAGAACACACAACAGCAGAAGTTGCTAACCTGGCTTTCCGCAAGGGTTCTCACCCATCCTCCAGCCAAGTTAATCAACATTACAATCAAACAAGACTAAAATTAATCAATCTTGCTTAAATAATTAAAAGTGAGGAACTACCTACCCGACCTTCCAAAGGGGTTAAAACCAGCAATCTCAGGTCAGGTTACTAGGCACTTCTTAATAGAGAAAACTTTAACAACCTATCATATAAAATTACTTTTGTGGGAATATTTAAAAACAGACAAAAGCGTTTCGTTCTTTGGAACCAATAATTGTGAACAGAACACACAACAGCAGAAGTTGCTAACCTGGCTTTTTGCAAGGGTTTTCACCCAACCTCCAGCCAAGTTAATCAACATTACAATCAAACAAGACTAAAATTAATCAATCTTGCTTATATAATTAAAAATGAGGAACTACCTACCCGACCTTCCAAAGGGGTTAAAACCAGCAATCTCAGGTCAGGTTACTAGGCACTTCTTAATAGAGAAAACTTTAACAACCTAGCATATAAAATTACTTTTGTGGAAATATTTAAAAACAGACAAAAGCGTTTCGTTCTTTGGAACCAATAATCGTGAACAGAACACACAACAGCAGAAGTTGCTAACCTGGCTTCCGCAAGGGTTCTCACTCCATCTCCAGCCAAGTTAATCAACATTACAATCAAACAAGACTAAAATTAATCAATCTTGCTTAAATAATTAAAAATGAGGAACTGCCTACCCGACCTTCCAAAGGGGTTAAAACCAGCAATCTCAGGTCAGGTTACTAGGCATTTCTTAACAGAGAAAACTTTAACAAGCTAGCATATAAAATTACTTTTGTGGGAATATTCAACAATAGAAAAAAGCGTTTCGTTCTTTGGAACTCATCAGGTGGGTGAAGTAACCCACGACGCTTTTGCGAGATATAATTGGAATACGAATAAATTGCAGCTGGTAATGTTTTTCCTTAAGTAAATGATCTGGTACAGAAGAATTAAATTGTTTAAGTGTCCTGAAAGGAGTGGATACTTCCAGTGATGCATACTGAAAATACAAAAAACATAATTAAAATCAAACAGCTTAAGATTTATTATTATCATAAATGATGTTAAATATGTTGTAAGTTGCAATGGTAGTAAATGTTAATAAATTGAAGCTACTTAGGTTATCTTATTAGTACTAAATTTCTTCTTGTAGCCTACTTTTACATAAGGTTTAGCTAGCTTTGTTAACTTTAAGCACAGGTCAAATTTACCACAGGATCATCAATATTTTTGGCCAACGCTTGCTATGGAATATGAACTGCACGTCTTACCCTGCACCATAAATTAATCAACAAACTCTACCTATTTAGCGTTAGTATTTAGGAATTTAAAACTGTGATTTTAATAGATACACAGGAATACTGATGGTTGCAGGAACTTCATATCATTTACAATTTATTTTACGTTAATCAAGACACAAACCACATTGCTTAAGTTTCAAGGTTGAGTCTTAGTGGTTACGAAATGTTTTTTAAGGAAAAGCTTTTCGTGGAAATTTGTGGTTATTGAAAAGAACAGTTTTTTAAAGTGTACACCACGTCCATGCCTGTCATGGATTTTCTACGGTTTCTACGGTTACGAAATGTTTTTTAAGGAAAAGCTTTTCGTGGAAATTTGTGGTTATTGAAAAGAACAGTTTTTTAAAGTGTACACCACGTCCATGCCTGTCATGGATTTTCTCTTTGTGTTCTGTGCACCATAAACAGAATCTCAGCCCAATAAAAACCATATTTTTAATAGTATGGAGGATCACAAGTTGTATCTTAGAAAAATATTAAATGTTACAAGATGCAGTCAAAAACCGAAAAATTATGTGATTTTGAAAATAAATCAATTTCAACTTTTTCTTTTATTTCGGATTTACCCAATTTCAAGGTAAAACTGTGATGATAATTTTACTGAGTTTTTTTAATGCTTTTATTACATTTTTTAATTTTTTTTGCATCTGTTCTGTTTCTAGAAATGGGAAGTCAATGTCATGTGAATGATACATTCTAAAAGACAACAATTATAATGACAGAATTGCTTGGTTTAGGCCCGCGCTAGGGGGGGGGTCATTGAAAAAATCTGTACAATTGCAACACTTTCTTGAAGATAAAGTAATCGAGGAGGGGGTTATGGAAAAAAATCTCTATCCATTTGCAATGCTTTACATGACGAGAGTATTAAATTGCGGTTAGTCTTTGTTTTATGTTAAAGACGAAGAAGAATATTTCTTTTGGATCAAGCATAACTACAGACTGCTCAACATTGCATCAACAAAAAATGGCTAGTAATTCTTAGGTAGCATTCGAAAATTTGTACGACCTAAATTACATTGTTGAAGAACAAACCCTTGTTCTCCATACTGCTGTAGACTTATTAGGGGTTCACCGGTGAACCACAGATTTTTTTTTATAGAAACTGTCGGTTACGAATTTTCTAAAACACCGGTCTGAAAATTTTATGAGTATCTCCACGACTCATGTCGACCTGTAAACTAAAACTTCTAACCAACTATCATCTATAATACTACTTATTGTAAATAAAGAATAAATACCCACTTACACCTTATATTTATAATTTTGTCTTATTATTTATTTATTGTCATTTAAACTTTATTCTTATCAATAAAATCATTAAATTTTTTGGTAAACTCTTGCCATAAAAAAACCAAAGTAGTGTCTTTGTTTAGTTAACAAACCTACAATTATTTAATTTGTTATTTTGACAACTATAATTTCTGGTATAAGTTAAGACGCAATTCATATTCCATACCAAGAGCCATACCAAGAGCAGACTAAAAATTTTAATGATCGCACGTATTGGTTATTGGTAGTAGCAATTGCAGAGCACGGTTTTGTGTCCCTGAACACCCCGGCCAATAAGGCCTATTGTGTTTCTCTGCCTTTGCGTTTTGATTTAGGTGAAGACCCTTTACTAGGTTTAGTAGCCTGTGGACCAGATCTTTTTCCGGTATGGCTACCTGTGGGTCTATTTCGCCCAACAGGTTGTGACGTCGGCGGTTTAATGCTTCACATTCAAAGATTACATGAGACGCAGTTTCTTCCTCTTCATTACAGAGTCTGCATATGGGTTCTTCTGTATATACGCCCATTCTGTGCATGTGTTTCCTTAGACTGCAATGACCGGTTAGTAGCCCCGTCGCAATTCTAAAATTATTTCTGTTGAGTTTCAGTATTTCAGTTGTTAGAGTCTGAGATGGTCTTCCCATCATCAGTTTACTGTGTCTTTGTCCTTGCACGTGGTTCCAATATTGCTGGTGTTGTTGTTTGATCCACTCAGTTATTACCCCACGTGCTGTCGCCTTTGTGATACCTAGTACTGGTTCAGGACCAATAAAGGTTGCCTCAGATCCTTTCCTCGCTAGTTGGTCTGCTTTTTCATTGCCTGCTATGCCCTTATGACCTGGCACCCATACCAGTGTTACTTGGTTGTGTTTTGCCAGGGTTTTCAGGTTGATCGCACGTATACTGGCATATAAAAAAAAAGCTGTGGACTTCGAGTGAACTTTCCCATACTAAAACTTATCATATTTGCAAAAGTGTAAATTTTATAATTATAACTTTCCATTCCATCTATCCAAATTCATAGAAAGCGCCACAATGAAATTATAGCTTTCAAAAAAAAACAAATTGTAGCCAACCAATACTAGATACTAATACTTGACGTTGTCGTATTTGCAAAAGTATAACTCTTAATAATTATAACGTTGTACAGTTAAGCGAGTATTAGATTTCTAAGAAAACAAGCAGCAGGAATTTGAATTTGCGATAGCCTGTTCAATTGGTTTCCGTACCGTAACTCTACCCATAGAAGCAGCGCCTACCTGCACCAAAGCAAGGTAAACGCCCGCCGCTGCACCTATCGGCGGATTACAAATGCCGCTTCGGATGTCGCACAAAAATGACTATATTAGCTTTATTTGGAAAGTTATCAAAAATACGCAAAGACTGAAAAATATATATTTTTTAATTAAAGCTAATTGATTAGGCGTACTGAAAATCACGTAAATGCTAGAAAACGCGTTGTTGATATTAAAAAGTATCGTTTTTTTTTCTTAATATTTAAAATAGTTAAAAATATTAGGAAATCCTAAAGTACTTTAAATATTCTATCGAACTGATAAAAGTTTATAACGATCGGCGTCTGCGTTTCTGAATAAATAATTAATCAATTCCAAATTTTTTTAAAACTCCTGGAAGGCGTCAGAGTACAATTCGGGAGATACGTAAAAAATAAATTTATAGTTCAATGCAAGCTCTATTGGCTTAGAAAGTTTAAACTTTTGAAATTGCGATATTTTATCGGATTTTCGAAATTAATTTTATTTCATCGTATACTGCCTAGGAAGGGCTCTCAAACAAGTGGTAGCTGATTCCGATCAGACTACTACTTTTTGAGTAAATGGGCGTTAAAGTCGAGATTTTTAAAAAGCTGTAGCGGCCGCCATTTTGAAGCTAGAGTTCGGAAATAAATTTTCGATTTGTCGTAAGTTCTTCTCGTAGATTCCGTGCTTAAATTTTCAAAATTTTGTTTTGGAAAACAACGCTACATAAAAAACATGTCTAACTTCCGTTTCCGGTTTTGGATTTTTTTGAAAGGCGTAACTAGAACTACAATTTTCGACATACCTCTCGATTTAAAATTTCATCAAAATCGGTCAAGTACTTTCGCCTGTAGAGGCCGCACCCACCCACAGACAGACATTTTATATAAACCACTTTTTTTGGGTTCCCTGCGCCCCAAAACGTATTTCCGTTAAAATCTAGATTTTGAAAATTTTCATGAAATCAAGTCTTCCCTATACCGAAGGTGTAGGAAAGTAAAAATTACTCAACTGAATAGTGATTACATCAAAACTAGTTTAATTAACGCATTGAGACCGTTTTCAGACTAGTTTTTCAGCCAGGTTTTAACAGACTCGCCTTTCAGATCAATTTTTTCATACCGGTTTATCAGACCAACTAGTTTAAAATGGTTAAAAACAGTTTGTTTTTCAGAACCAGTCAAATATGAGAAGCCAGTTAACCGGTTACATTCTTTTTTGGACAGCAGTAGTTCTCAACGGTAACAAAATATTTTAACAACAAATTGATTTTGTGGAATAATGAAATAATTTTGAAAAAACTTACTTAAATATTAATTACCAATGACCAAATGAATAAATCTTTCATCCAGAATTAAGAAAATATAAGAAAATCTAAGCTTTACCCATTATTGATTTTAAAATTTGTAATACAGAATTGTTACCTAACAGATTTTTATTGGCTGTATTTTTCTTGAAAATTTTAATAAGAATAGCATGCACTTTACAAAATGTTGATTGCCAAGTCACTGGATGAAATTTTAATTAACATTGATTAAAACTAGAATAGTAAGTACAACTACAAAAATTTGCTTACACTAGTATAAATTTGGGATTATTAGGGCTTCAAAATAAATTTAAGGACAAATCGCGTTTTTTTTAAGACAACCGGGATCCCTGCAATTATTATATGTATTTCCAAAATATTTTTGTAGCACATGATTATACTTATTAAGGGCTATTAAATAATATGATAATTTTAACTGATTGGATATTTTGTTTTTGAGTAATCAGGCATTAAATTCAACATTTTCAAAAATTCGTAGCAGCCGCAGCCGTCGTTATGAAGATACAGCATTCAGCATTGATTTAATTTTAGAATAAAACCAAGACCAAAAAACATGTCTAATATTCCTTTCCAATACCGGTTCAAACAGTACAAAGAACTACTTGCTGCTAAAAACTTTCAGACACCAAATTTGATAAAAACCGTTCAAGGAGTTCTGAAAAGGAACAACAGGGGAACAAACGCACCCACCTCACATTTTTAAAAAACACTATTTTGGGTTCCTTGGACCCCAAAACGTGTATTTCCGTTCAAATCTGAAATTCGAACATTTGCATGAAATCCTAACTTTCCACACTTCAGTGGAAATATAGGAAAATAAAAAAAAATTCAAAAATAACCTATACTCTTCAACCTGCAAAACAAGTTTTAAGGAAACCACTAATATATGAACAAATCAAAATCAAGCCATACACAAAATAACCGATTACTATGGACATGGTCAGAAAATAACACTGTATATTTTGGCATGTACTTATTCGCCTTTTAATTGCCTTTCTTAATGTGTTTTGTTTTTGATATTTAAATGATTGATTTATGGGGGGGAAGCTTTGGAAGCTTAGACAGTGAAAAGGAGCTGCCAAAGCTCGAAATTTGGCAGGCCATCAATTGATTAAACAAACTTTTTAAGTTAAAGACCATGCACTATCTTGCAGATATTTTAAATTTTAATTTGACTGTACAGTGTTTGTTGCACTTACAATGGTGCAAAAAGTTATAACTTTAATGTGTCATGACTCGAATTTTTTAAATAGAACTAATTGCATATTTAATAATTGTACCGAGCATTTTGTGCTCTATTAATTTTAATAAACAATGGTTATACCTAAATCCAACGTTTTTTTAAAAGATTAGATGCTAAGGAAAAAAGCAGGTAATTTCTAGAAATCCAGATATCATTCATAGGAGGCACAGTATACATGGCGAGTCATTTAGGTGTCCGTCTTCGATATATATCTTGCCGTTTGAAATACTCATCAATGTTTCAAATAAAAGTAGTTCAATTTTAAAATATCTGGAAGATATTAACACATCCAGATCGCCAATTAAAAGTTAAATAAGATTATGTAAAAATATACAGGGCGTTCTATTTAAAAAAAAAAAGTAATCTTAGTATGGCACTCTTATATGGAACCCCCTGTATAATTAAAAATAATTTTAAAATCCCTCTTTGTCCCCTACAACTTTTATTAGAACATTTATGTATATTTTAAACGGCAAGAGATATATTGAAGACGGAAACCTAAATGATATATGTATAAAAAGACATGAATTTTCGATTTTCTAACTTTCATGGAAGGCATCACAGTGAATTTAGCAGACTGGGGCATGAACCAAATTGTAGCTAATGTCCAACTTTATTATCCTACACAAAAAAAAATTGTGTTGCCAGTTTTCGAGCAATATTTCTTTGAAAATGTCATAACTAAATTTTGAATTTTCGATACAACCTTAAATTTCAAAGTAATGGGGTGCACACTACCACCCACCCACAGACATATTTCATAAAAACCACTTTTTTTTGTTACTGAACTGTCCCTAACACTGAAAGTATAGGAAAGTAAAAATATTTAAGCTCGATTTATAGTTTGCTGCAATCGCAAGAATATTATCAGAACAATAACCGCAGAAAATTAAAATTTCAATAATTTGAGTTTGCCGTTGTAGAAACAGCATCAGCAACAGTAAAGCAAGGGTTCATTAATTTCCAATTTATCTTGCGAAATGGCTGTGGCCAACCAATAAAATTGCAGTATTATTTAACCATTGTGACCATAAAGTAGCTGACAGTCGGTCACATACTGTTAGTATGTAACATTTTAAACAACACACAACTTTAACAAAATGTGACAAAGTTATTATTAATTAGCTTTTAGTTAATTTTTTTTAATTTAATTCTTTGAAATGGACCCCTAATAATTTTATTATAACAATAGTTACCTTCAAATTTAGTTGACGATGCTCTTGTAATCTGAAGTGTGTCCAAAAACGCATTAATTAGCGTATATGCTTCATGTATTGTACGCTCTACCATATCGAAAGTTTTCACATCAAACATCTTCACACCAAATCATCTCAGATTGAAATGATGCCACACCCTCCTTTCAGTGATTGGAAACATGCTGCTTTAAGTTATTTGGATTATTGTTATGTTCCATATAAAAGAATATGTATTTATGTCTAATAGTTACTTAAAATTGCTGAATTCTGATATATAACGACTAATATAACAAAAGACATTGCTACATACTTTTAATTAAAAAATTATATTTACCTAATAGAGCAATTAAACCCCACTTGTTTAGAAGCACTGATCGATTGAGTGTGACAACACATCGAGAAGATACGATTCAGGTTGGTTTTTGCTTCATATGCTTCTATCCATTCAGAGATCAGGCCTCTAGGGTAGTTTCTGAAACAATTACCAGGGATTTAATTATCAGACTGATGAGTACAGTAATCACTACAAATTGCATTGGTTGAAAATACTGGGGTGGACCATATTTCCTTTACAGCGGGTATATGGTCGAAGTAGGTTACCGGACCTTATTATGAATACAAGACAGAATGGGAGGTGATAAGGCTATTCTTGTTTTGATTCGAATATAATGGTTTAAAAAATAGCTCTTTTTAGAATTCATTTTATTACCAGAAAGCACATATTCGGCAGATTACTACTTCAAAGGAAATTTTTCGATATTCACGATCGATGTAAAAATTTATACTCACCTAGAATCAACTTAAATAAAAAAAAAACTAAGCTAAGTATTTACCAAAGACAACACTTTCAAGATAATTCAACAAATTTGTACAATACTGCTTTTTAACAGAGAAGCCAATCACATCGCCGCCATTAGCAAAAATCACAAAATCAATAAATTGACCTTATATTTAAGCGGCATTCGTTTTATGCGTTCTGTGCCCTCCGAGCTTTTAGTTAATCTCACATAACTTGGATAATGAACACAAGATAGAGTAAAAGTAATGCACGGAGCGATTCGAACACATTAAACAAATTCGCTTTAATCGACCACCAAACAATGACGAACACGTCATACAGCACAGAACATAAACCTTTCACACAAACTACAAAGGAGAGAATCGGAGAATGAACAAACACAGTACGCACTGCCTACTGCGCAAATTGAACAGACATATGTACCTATATCCATGTATACTTTGTTTCAAATACATTGGCAATACATTTTTTTAAATATTGCAACAATCTATATCACTACGCCTAGAGTTGTTAATGTTGAAATAAAAGAAAGAATTGTACATGAGCAATATATGATCTTAACAATAAGTTCCGGTATTATGATATAACCTTGTTAAGACTTTCTGAAAATGTAAATTTTAAGGGTGGTTAATGACTACTATATGACAGAGAAAGATTTTTTACATTTTGCCTTTTTTTTAGAATTTATTTTGCCAATTTGTTTACAACCAGTTAAACACCTCAAGGATGGTTTGCTTCCTGGCGAACTTACTAGAATAAGTGGTTGGGGAATTACTGAACTTCGTTCTTACAGCAACAAAAAACACTGGGCGACGGTAATTTGATTTCAATTTAATTACTTCATTTCAAGAAGGAGTAATAAACAATTTTTTTATATTAAAGATTGAAAGGTATGCAGGTTAAAACTAACAAAAGAAGTTTATGCAGAGTGTAAACTTTAACTTGCTCACCAGTGCGATCTCGAAAACGGTAAGAGACAGAAAGTCTGTTAAATGAGGAAAACGTTGACTATTTAGGGGACCAGTTTATTGCCATTTTCAAAAGTTTTGAAAAATTCATAGTCGACTAGATAAAACTCGACGTTTTCTTCTTTTGCTCGTAGTTTCTTTATTTGTAAATTTTAAGATTCATTTTTGTAGTGATATAGAAACACATAGAAAGCATTTTAATGGTGTAACTAAAATTTTTTTATGGCCCACTTCGAGAGGCGATGTTCAACTTTTTTTCTTATGCCCGCCATATCAAATTTTTTCATTTTTAGAAAGAATTTATACTTTCCTATACCTTCAGTATAGGAAAGTATTAATTTAATGCAAATTTCCAAAATCGAGATTTTGACGGAAATACATGTTTTGGGCTTCCAGGATCCTAAAAAGTGTTTTTTAAAAAATGTCTGTCTGTGGGTGGGTGTGTGTGTGGGTGTGTGTGTGGGTGGGTAACGCTCATATCTCCGGAACGGCTGGACCGATTTCGATGTGCTTTAGAATGAGGAGGTATATCAAAAATTCATCGACAAAATAAGCTTGTAAAAAGAATCAGAAACCGGAAGCGGAAGTTAGACATGTTTTTTTGGTAGCATTTTTTTCAGAAACGGAATTTTGGAAATTGGAATAGTGGAAATTATAGAAAGCCTTAGAACAAATCAAACGTTTTTTTACCGAACTCTCTAGCTTCAACATGCCGGCCGCTACGAATTTTTGAAAATTTCGACTTTAACGCCCATTTACTCAAAAACCAGTTGTTTGATTGGGATCAACTACAACTTGTTTGGTAGCCCCTTAAGGGTACTATACCATGAAATATCATTAATTTTGAAAATCGAAAAACGATCTCAATGGCACCACTCCAAAATTTTTGAAATTTTCAAAAAAAAATCTCAAAAACTGCCCACACGTATTTGTTTAAACTTTTTAAGCTGATAGAGATAGGCATCTGCTACAATTCTGTTTTTTGCTCATTGCTATAATTTTACTGTGACGCCCTCTGTGAATTTTTGAAAATTGGAAATTGGTACCCTTTTATTTATTTAACGGGGGTCAATAAAATATTTCTGTTAAAGCAATACCGCTCATCATTGATAGCAAAATCCGAATATCATAATATTTTTTTGATAATTTCATATTTAGGGGGGCTACTGCTCCCCTCCCCCTAAATTTTTTCGATAAAAAATTAAAAATTTGGTTTTTTGTTTTGTTTGCTCTAGGAGAATCTTTTTACAAAAAATCGAATTTTTTTGCCCCTTAATAATCTTTTTGTCCTTTGAAGAATTTCACATACTTTCTACAGCACTTGTATTCTTGTACTAGTCGTTTAATGTTCAGTGTAGTCTAACTTTTTTATTTTAATAGATAGACTCGCAAACCCAAGAGCAAAGTTGTAGGGCAAATTCTTCTCGAGTGTATTTAAGAAAAAAAAATGAGTTTCCAATTTTAATATGGCGGCCACGGTAAAAAATAACTTTTTTTTTAATGGAAACGTGGCATTTTGGCTTTAAAATCAGAAAGGTTTTGAAATTCTAAATACAAATTAATAAGAGTCATTTCTTGCTAAAAAAATACTTCTCGAGTTATTAATATATTTTCAAATATCAATTTCCGCGCTTCCGTTGATTCAGTCCGAATATTTTACCCAACCTTATGCTTGCAGAGCGCAGCGGTCGGTCTTTCTTCAACCGCTTCAAGATGTTACAACTTATAAGAACTATTTACTTTAACTAGTCGTGTCTAGACAGGTGTATATCGAAAGTGCTGGAAAATATAAAACAATGTTATTTTATAAGTATAGGAAAGTCCAGGCGAAGTGTTTCGCTCATTTTTTATTCTCTATTCAACGATGTGTAACAATGCCGTAAAATAACTAAAATTTAAGTTGACCGTGAAATATCTAACCAAGAGTCTTTTTTTCACAACAATAATGATCTGAATAAACGTCTATTATTACAGACTATATACCACTCACATTTTATTGAACCAATCACATATTGCCCCTTTCATAAAACGAACAATGCGCTTTTGTTTAATACGGATTAAACTGCATGGTCCTATACCGTCTGTCTGTAAAGTAACCCCCCCCCCCCAACTAAGTTTTGAACACCTTGATATTTTTTCACAATATTTGGTGTATCATTCAAAATAGCGGCTGTGCGCCGTTTTGAATTTTTTGTAATGGAAAGGGGGTCGAGTGACACCTCATTTGAAAGGTCTTTTAGTTCTGCATCTGATCCTAGAGTGTAAAAAAAAATATTTAGCCAAAACAAAATGGCCGGTAAACAAATGGACTCATTCAATTCAAAATTGTTTTGATTCTTTTATCCAGTAGTCCATTTTATCATTGCAGGCCTAAAATTTTCTCAGAAATATCTCAGCTGGCTGGAAATAATATTGAAAACGTTATGTTCTAACAAGACGGTGCGCCGCCTGATTATTGTAGGCCTGTTTCTGACTTTCTCAACGGATATTTTCTTGGAAGGTCGGTTGGTAGGCGGGGGCCTGTAGAATAGCCAGCTCACTCCTCAGATTTAACCACCTTAGGTGTTTTTCTAGGGGGATATCTGAAATCGAAAGTATACAGAACCTGTTCTGAAACAATTGAAGAACTGAAGTAACGCATTATAGAAGCTTGCTGAAATATCACTCCAGAAACTTTTGAAAATGTAAGGCAGAAATTTCATAACCGACTTTTTATTTGCCAAGAAGTGAATGGTGAACATTTTGAACACTTAATTTAATTTCTTTTTGCTTTAATTCTTAGTTTTTTAATAGACTTCAAACATTTGTCATTTTGTTTAGGCGGAATAATTTTTTTCGAAACTCTAGGATCAAGCGCAGAACTAAAAGACCTTTCAAATGAGGTGTCACTCGACCCCCCTTACCATTTAAAAATAAAATCAGAATGGCGCCCAACCGACATTTTGAATGATACACAATTTAATATAAAATTTTTGGGAAAATAAAACCAGCCAATTATCGCAAAATAAGAAGTGTTTAATTGATGTAGCTACGTTTCGCTACTTAGTAGCTTTATCAAGCGTTTAAAACATTAAATATAAATTCCTTTCAATAATCAATATCTGTAATAAACACATAAAGTTAGTTTAGTGAAAAGATAAATCTCTCCTCTTCTGAAAAAACTCACCACTAATTAAAAGCAGAAATCATAATTTTTGGAGGTGGAATTGACCCACCTCCAAAATAGTGTCAGAACATTTCGAAGTACAGTGCGATCGCAAATGATTAAACGTGCCGCTTCATACTGATTTGATCTTGTCCGCTTACTACTTAATGTAATCTTGACTAATTCCACTGGCGTGCAATGGTGATTTAAATAGCGCGGGAAATTTAAAAATGGGCGGCGTGTTCTTTATATGAATGTTGGTGCACCATTTTTTTAGCGAAATAATTACTGTTAGGGACTTTTAAAGACTTTTCTTGTTGTAAATTACGATTTATGTTAGTAAATTTTTATATTCCAAAAGCTAACCTATAGGTTAAAAAACAAGACAAATTAATAACATAATTTAATAACACAATTTAATTAATAAAAAAACACATTTTTCTTGATTGTTGCTTACAATAATTGCTCAATTTAACAATTTAATAACAATTTAAATTGATAAAAAACACATTTTTCAATAACACAATTTAAATGAATACAAAAACCAAATTCTTTGTAAGATAGTTGTTACAATAACTGTTCGAAATGCCCTCCATCATTGTCTAAACAAACATTGACCCTGCGCTTCATATTTTCAAAAACGGCTACCAACTGTCTCGGTGTGATTTCATTTATGGCATTTACTATGGCCTCTTGTAACCCCTCAATTGTGTGTAAACGATTTGCATATACAACATTCTTAAGATGGCCAAACATAAAGTAGTCGAGAGGTGGACACGTTCTCCGGATCTAAAGTACACTTCCAAAATAAATTTATCATGCTCTATTGTAAACACCATATTAACCTAAAATGACACACCTGTTATCATCCTCATTTAAAATAAACTTTGTAATTTTATTGTCTTACCTAATAAACGGAACGAATACAAACTTTGAGTTTTGAAAAAAACTGTTATAACGTGGGGGTTACGAAAACGAGAACAATAACACAAAATAAAACAATAACTGTTATTACGACATTTGACAGGTAGAATGCGCGTACGCTAATGGATTCCAGGGATGTAAGTATTGATAAACAACAGGTTCGCGGACACATCGAAACGCATTTTTGATAATAATGGGACCAGATCGTGACTTGCAATCATTTTCGATCACATTGTATGAAGTGTAATTTTGAGATTATCAAAATACTACACTTCCAAGGTCAAAGATAAATCTTTATTTCTATTGATTTTTACATATCTTGAACACTTTTTTTAATTTTTAAATTTTGTTTTAACTTTCTAAGTTTAAAAATTACTGCAACTAACAAACTGCGTAAAAGTTTTAGTAAAATGGCAACGACACACGAAGGCGCATGATCAATGATAGTCATTTAACCAATTCGTTCTCATGTATTACAATTTTCATATCTTTTAATTCTTTTATGAGAATTCTTTCCCGAGACGAACAAATAATTTTCTACACCCACAACTTTCAAACAAAATGAAACCACAGAAAAGACAAAAAATTAAACTTGTATTCCTGGCACCTGTCGAGCATTTCCAGTGGAACAAAAACTGACAAAACGGTTTTTTTCCCTTTTATTTTTAAAGCCGTCAATCTCGCTCCAACAAAAACATCTTCGACAAGTGTCGAAAAGTCAGTCTATCAATCCGTAGTATACTGTGTTCAACCCTTCAATGTCAGTTCTATAATTGATGGAATTTAATTTCTATCATTTCAAGCACTAGTCTTTTTTTTAATTTGTTTCCCTTTGTAATAGTTTAGGTGATTCAAAATTATGTAGCTTTTCTACCGCATGATCTGATAATGCTGTGCTAGGCTTATTAGGTGTTAATATTTTTGTTTTTATTGAGTTTTTATGTTGATTTATTCTTTTTTTTTAAAATATTGTTTTGTTTGGCCTATATAATTGGCATTACAGTTTTTGCAATCTATTTGATATATTATTTCTGACTCATTCTCTGGGTTAACTTTGTCTTTTAGGTTATTAAAAAGTTTTTTTCCAATTGTATTACGATTTTTGTATGCAATTTTGAAATTATATTTTTTTAATTCTTTTTCTAATTGGTGAGATAATTTTGGTATGAATGGAATTGTTATATATTTATTTTCGTTTATTGTTTGATTATTATTGAATTCTTGATCCAAAAAATTTGGTTGTAAATTTATAGATTGATTGTTTCTATTTTTTAAAATATTTAATATTTTTTTAATATTTGTTTTAATAAAGTTTTCAGGATAATTGTTTTTTAGTAATATTTTTGAAATTATATCAATGTTCTTAGCGTGAAACTACTCAAAAGACAACAATATTGCTCTATCTACCAAGCTATTAATGACACTTTTTTTATATTTATTTGTAGTTTGTGATTTAAAATTTAAATATCTATCCGTTTTTATGTCTTTTCTGTACCAATTTGTTAAAATTTTTCCATTGTCGCTACGTAAAAGTGTCACGTCCAAAAAATTAATAGAGTTTTGATTATTTTCTTTTTCTATTGTGAATTTTAATCTAGGGTGAACATTATTAAAGGTTTCGAAGATTTCATTTATATTTTGTTTGTTGGCTCCAATAATTATGTCGTCAACATATCTTTGACAGAAACTGATGTTATTTAACCTATTTATTATCTCTTTTTCTATATCTTGTAAGACAAGGTTTGCTACTGTACTTGAAAGAGGTTGTCCCATTGCTACTTCATATGTTTGTTTGTAAATTTGGTTATTAAATGAAAAAAAAAGTTGAATTTAGTATTATTTCTACAGCTTTTAAAAAATCTTCCTTTGGTATTATTGTGTGTTTTTCAATTTTTTTCCAATACTTTTCAATAGTGTTGAGGGCCAGATCTATTGGAATGTTAGTGTACAATGAAACTACATCCAGGGAGAAAAGCACATAATTTTTTGGCAATTGCTCCATCTGTATATACAAGGGTAGTAAACTATATGGACTGGATTTTGGAAGAGATAGAGAAATAATTTATATAAGTTTACCCAACTCGAAAAATTGTAAATTAATTAATTCCTTTTGATATTGGAAATTATTTATATTTTAACAATGGTGTTTTGATATATGCTTATAAAGATTACTCACATAAAAACATGATGTATAAAATGTTTATTATTTAATTATTTAAATGAACACTAGAATGTAAAATGTCATTGAAACACTCCTCAAGTACCGGGTGATCGTAAAAAACATCTTTCAGAACAGGCCATGACCGAAGTGTATAGCCATTAGACGCACCACACTTATTTCAAGGAAATATTTAAAACATCATCATCATCATCATCATCTGACATGAAGCTGACTCGAGGGTCGATCCTGGATTACGCCAGGCCCACCCCATGCCCGTAGGTGGGTAGGAATTTATGTGATAGGTGGGACCGGGTGGGGTGTTGAACCGTGTTAGCATATCTGCAATGCATACCGCAAGACACCGCTGCTGCAACACCGGGTAGTTAGTAAGCTACGCATCAATGGGTGTTTTGAGTACGTAACCAAGACCGTTATGCGTTTAATTATTTTAACCTAATAAACTCGGTATCAAAGTTTCACATTGTTCTTATTTTACACATATTTATTGTTCTAAGATTACAGATTGAAAATATCTTAATTTCTAAATAGCTAATAAACTACTTAATACTATTCTTTGATCTACCATGGTCATATTTGGGTTCCATTCCTGTTTCCTATGGATTCCCTTTCTTCTTTGGCTTCTTATTGCCCTGGGTGGTTGATCGTTGTCTACCGGGATGTGTGTAGAGGTTGGACCTGCTTTGTAGTGTATTTCTATTGACGCCTTTTGTATTTCTGCCGCTGCTGCTATTGATTCGGCTCCTCCCCCAAATTCTTCTTTCCCTAGGTCTTCTAAGTAGACTTCTGTTTGTAGTACTAGGCCGTAGGTATGTGCTAGATGGTCGTAGCGCGGAGCCAAGTTTCTTACATTTTGCTGCAATTGGAATTTTTGTGGGTTTTCTCTGATGTATGACACGATTTTTTTTCCTTAAGATGAAAGCTTCTTTTTTTGAGCTGTTCTCGCGTTGCTGTGTCATTTGTGTTTTGGTCTGCCATTGAGGCGAATAAATAGTTTCCATCTCCTGGAATTTTCCGCACTGTCAATTTGTGTCTGTCCGTATATGCTGTTCCTGTTCCATGGTAGGTATTGGGTTTCCTGCTTCTGATGATTTCCGTTGGTTTGCTGGTGTGTACACTTCCGTGTATATGTTTACGCACCTTCTAATACTACTAGTTCTGATTGACATCAGACGTTAATCTTAGATACTAGAACCAATCTAATTTGACATACCCGGTTCTGAGCCTTAAATTCAACATTACGCTCCAAACCTTACTTAAATTACATGAACATAAACGTACTCCCCAGATGCTCCGCTCTACAACTTGATATATAAAGTTTCTTAATATTAGGTGTATACCACTACCTTAGATTATACAATAAATAACCATCTATACAAACATAATACTAAAAAAATTGTATTTTCAATACAAATATCGGTAATTAAATCAATTAATCTAATGGAAAATTATTGTACTTTATTGTAGGTATCGCGGCGCATGTAAAAGAATTCGTTTGCTTGTGTGAATCAATTTTGGTTCTAACTTTCCTAAATTGTAACGGATCTGGTTTGCCTTTTTTGCCGAAAATACCCTTAGAAATCTGCTTCAAGACCTTTAGCGTCGAGTTCCAGGAATTTGTCTGTTGGCGTTCTCTATTGTGGGGTTTGCACGAAAATAAACTCTATTGCCTAACAGACTGCCCTAATAGGATAACAATATCTACTTTTTTAAATTATTTGTATTGTTTAATATCTACTTACAGCCGCCTGTTCTTAATTTATCTTGGGGATTATATCTATTTATTCTCTATTAGAAATTACTACTTATATTTATAACTTAGCTTTAACTGTTTGCTGATTATCCATTTTCCGGTTTCCTTTCATCTGTTGTGACATCGGCAGGTAAACCAGGTGGTATCTTTAATCCCGCAGATAATTCTCGCTTCTTTGTTTGGGCGCACATGAATTGCGCGCAAACTAATCTTTTAATCACTCCACTCTTCCAGGTAGTCTATTTTGAAAACATGAATTGCGCGGACTGGTGCACATGGATTGCGCGTAAACTAATCTTTTAATCACTTCACCCTTGCAGGTAGTCTATTTTAAAAACATCAACAGATATTATGATGTATCTATCATTTATATTTGACGAAAAATGCAGTAAAGAGTTTTCTAAAAACACTCGATATTGTAAAACTTATTCTTATTTATTTGTAATAAAGCAGAAAGCAAAAATGCCGAGTATAATGTTTATTAATGTTTTTTATTATAGAAAAGACAGAAAAAATGAAAAATAAAATACACATTACATAATATATCATAGAAAATGCTGAAAAGCAAAATACACCTTCTATAAAAACAAAATACACCTTCTATATCTATTTTTCATTAAAAAAAATACACAGAACAAGTACTCACACTAATCATGCACAAACATAAATTATTGCTTATTAGTGTATGAAACGCATTTAACAAAATGAAGACGAGAAATTTCGCCTGCTTTATATGCTTTAATTTTTTCTTCAATGAAATTCCGCCTGCGTTTAACATTATGGTCGTGCTGTTGCGCAGGTTGGTTCACACTTTGCAGTTTCACATATGTGTTAGTTTGAATGTCATTTAATACGCTATTAAATATAAATATGTTAGGATGCTTGTAATAAAAACTTTCATTAAAATGGGAATGAAACGATTCGCACGCGTTGGTCGTACGTTCCGTTGATGAAGAGGCTTCAGCCCAAAGAATTGGAGAAAATGAGACTTCTTCGCTGACATAGGTGTCTACTAGATAGTCGGCAAATTTTCGAAGTCTGTCGTCCGTGGGTTGGAATTCGGTGAAGTCAAAACGAAACAGTCAGGCACTTCTTCTGGATCTAAGTATGGCAATCCAAAAATATACTTCAGGCATTTTCCCACTTCGCTGTCTTTTCTGTTTTTATAATCTGTAGAAAGACCAAGGGTTTGAATTTTTCGATACCATGCTTGCATCAAATGAAATTTGCACCCGGATATCTTACTTGCTGGCCATACCACACGAACTGCTTTGTGTATAGCTTTTTCGAAGTCTACAACAATTGATGGCGGAGTGAAATTTTTAAGTTCATTTCTAAACACTTTTGTTTTAATATTCCGAATAAATTTTGATAAGTTTTTGCTTCTTTATTTGGAAGAAGCGCAAAAACGAGTGGTATATAGTGACCATTTTCAATTATGTGAATAGTAAACAGTTGATAAAAGTGCTTGGTACAAAACGTAAATGTACCATCCATAGATACTTTCAGTGCACCACACAAAAACTGTAAGTTTGTACGAGAAGAATATACTATTATTTCTTTCTCTGGATCGCTTTGAAGAAGAAATGGTTCACCCCTGATAGTTTCCACTGAAAGTTTTTCTACAATTTTCATCACTTCGCCTCTTGACTTTGGAACCGGTGGTTGTACTTTTCTTCGACTTTGATAAATGTTAGTTTTTATATATTGCACGTCACGAATCGTTAAAGTGTTGGGCAGTTCTGACTGTTGCTTTAGTTCGGAATTAATTATTTTAGATGGTTTTTCATTTAAGTCGTCCACAGCCTTTCTCTTCACAGAATTAGAAATAATTTGTCTGTTTAATTTCCCTAGCTCTTCTTCATGATTATGCACGAAATTACTTTTTGAAATTAAGCGTTCTTCTCCCAGTGTGTATACTTTAGCCCGACACGTCTTGTTTGTGCATCGCCAGTATGTTTCGCCGGTTTTTAATTCAGAGCATTTTCTAAATTTAAAACTATTTATTAACAATAATTCACTGTTGCGTTCACTCAATATTACTTTTACACTCATATTGAAGATCGATGTTCACTTGTCAAAATCTGTAGGAATACTAATAAAAACAGCAGCATTTACTTGCAAGTAAACAGTTGAATTAAGATTACAAAGAATAGCTAATTACCTACAAGAAAGTAAGTTACCTGAGGGCTACATGTATTTGTTATCATCTCAGAAGATTAAAAGATTACGCGCAATTCGTACCTACCTGTACGGGGTACTCCGCGCAGTTCATGGTAGGTATTAACGGGTACAGGTAAAATTCCGCTTTGTTTTTGAGAACTGGAACTACACTACAATTGTCTTTTCAAACGGTCAAAAACGCAGTTTTACATTTAAAAGCTGGAGTGGCGTCGTTAAACACATGTGCCCTCGGCCACTGCTGGAACAACTTAGAAAAAAATATTTTTTTGTTCGGTACCTCAGTGTAACGCCTATGCAGTAAAGTAATTTTATTGCACTTATTTCCGCATAGAGACCCAGAGTTGTGCAAGGCACGGGCCATTGCAGGGAGAGAGAATTTCCGGCTTTGCAGATGCATTTTAAAGTGTTAACACTCCCACTTGGCGGTTTGTTGTATTACTTAAAATATTATTATTTTAATGGAAAGGTGAATAAGTGCCTGTGTTTGTCAACATAAGCCGAAAAATTTATTGCTGTCCTCTGTTCTTATAACCACATATTATAAAGTGGGCTATAAAGTGGACTGCCACAAAAAGAACCTCTCCTTCTTCAATTCGTCGCCTTCGTTTAGCTAAATATTCAAAAATATTTCTCAGCGACTCTTTTCTGTGCGGCATACTAATTTTGATTCTTTAAATTTTTAATAACAACAAATTAACACACTATAGAAATTTATCGTAAACAGTTGGAAAATCAGTGGCGGCATTTTATGAAAATATGTGAAAAATGCGCCGTAGACAAATTTTTTTGAACGTGTTTTAAGAACACACGAGATTTTAAGGTACCCTTAAAAACATGCAAAGTTTTACATGTCTTTAAGAGAAAAATTTTAAGATTTGACCCGTAAACTGACAGGTAACATCTTTTTTGACCATTTAAATACTTTTTAAGCTTTTAACACTTACATGACTTACTTTAATATAATTTGTTTTAAAATAAAATCCGTGCGCCTTGCTTTCTGATGTGTTCAATTAGTAGTTCACTAAAATTTAGAACAGCAGTTAAACTTTTTTTTTAATTGAACACATTGCTAAAGCTAACAGTGTACTATTCTGCATAGTGTTTATTTCTAGCAAAAGTTTGTAATTTCTTACCGCAGTTAAAAACACTGTTCACTCTCTGCCGACGCCGTCGTTGTCATTGTGCAATTTTTTTTTAAGTTTTACCGATTCCACAAACGCGTCACTTAAATTGTTTTCATAAAAACACAGAACTATCCATTTTTATGCCAATTCGCAACAAACTACTGTAAGATTCTGAGATAATTAAACTAAATGCTTTTCAATAACACGTATATTAATTTCAATAAAATACAAAAGTAAAACAAGTTAAAAATGCCTGTCATCTTTCAGAACATAACAATGAAATGAACGCTGATTCCATCTTCGCCGGACCCGCCGTGTATTAGGTGACCGTCTTCAATTCCCGTAAGATTTAGATTACAATCTATAAAATATATGGCTCTAATAACATTACAGAATTAGGGATCTCAGTTGTCCTAAAAATCTTAAAACTTGCAAAAAACGCAAATTGTCCTATAATTTATTTTGAAGTCCTTAAAATCCTAAATTGATGCTACTTTTCGTTAAGGTTTTATTTAGTCGATGACTTATTCTAGTGTTTAACAATGGTAATTAAAATTTTGGCCAAAGTTCATCCAGTGACTAAAAATTTGTAAATTGTGAAAAATGTGTATGAAGTAAGTTTATTAAAAATCTCGCCAATAAGTCAATAAAATTATGGTTAGGTAATAATTCTGTAATATAAATTTTAGAAGCAATAATGGATGAAATAGCTTGCTTAGACTTTCTCATACTTTCTAGATGCAACATTTCTCCATGTAGTCGTTGGGCTAATTAATATACTACGTCATATAATAGGCTGTCCCATAAGGGCGATAAATGATTTTTTTTTAGATTTTTTAGATAGGTCAAAAACGTGCATAGATGATGGCACAAAAATGCCGATAGTATTTAAATATCAGATATTAAAATATTCTACACTAAAACCGTAATTGCATTTACTATCAGTGGCGTACTATTGGGGCTGCAAGAGCCTATATTAGAAATAAATAGTAATTTTTTCTCTGCAAATACTAAAAATGCATTAAAATAAAAATAATTACATAGAGGGCGGTACATTTTGTTGTTTTTAATTTTAGTATTAAAACAAGTCTTCTGTATAACAGCCGAATTTTCAACAAGTACTTTTTCTTCTACTGTTTCACCCCCTCCTACCCCTTCCTTCTCCCACATCTATCTCCCTCTTTTTACATTATCTAATTTTTGATGTGTTTCGTCATAGAGGGTGTTTCGAAACTTGCGGAGACGAATTATTTCTCTCGCCTTCACTCTCTCTCTCTTTCCCTCTCTCTACCCCTCTCTCACTTCTTCCTTTTCTCACATCTCTCTCCCTCTCTCTCTCGTTACCCATCTCTTCCCCTTTTCCTTCCCCATCCCTTCCCCATCTCCCACTTTTTTCATTATTTCTGCAAATACTTCATATTGTTTAAGTAATTTTTCTGTTGTCTTTTGTATTATAATATACCGGGTGATCGTAAAAAACCTCTTTCAGAGCAGTCCATGACCAAAGTGTTAAAGTTGGCAATACTTAATATGAGCCAATTGTCAAATGTTGACAGCTGTAAAAATTACAGAGTAGGTTAAATGTATCTAACCAAAAATGTTTACAGCTATCAACATTTGACAATTGGCTTATATTAAGTATTGCCAACATTAACACTTTGGCTTCCTTCTTATTGTAGTTCCAAATTTTACCACCAGACGTCAGCTACTTTGTTGGCGATCGCGATACATTTTTTTGTTTCTTTTTTATGATAGTTACAAATTTTACCGCCAGAAGTCAGCCACTTAGTTAGCGATCGCGGTCTGTGAATTGCAATGGATTAATTAAAATTAGGTGTTCTGATAATACTGCATGTGACACGTAATTCTTCAAACCTGAACAACTTATGTTTTTTGATGGAGACGCAATTTAATTTAATATTTTTTGAACTTCAATTGCTAACAAGTTTATTCATAAATAATACAACGAGTATTTGCGATTATGATAAAATTGTTGTGTACGTTCACGAGTGCTATTTAAAATGTTAATTTCACGAGCACGTAACGCGAAGGGAATTACCTACATCTTAACTAGCACGAGTTAACTTACACCACAACTTTATCAAAGAAAAATCGTATCACGAGTCGTATTCGTTTTGACTGTATCACTCACGTTAATTTTCACGCATTTTTGGTAACACTGAATAAGTCGGAAATGCTTGGGTGTTTTCGGGAATCGACGTTCTTAACATTGTATTGTTTGCTTGTATTCAAATGTTTTGTAGTGGCGTTCTTTTGCAATTTGAATGTTTATTATTTTGACGTTTTTGTTTACTGTTGCTGCGAAGTGTTGTAAAAATGGGTAGTTATGAAGAAAAATCGTTAAGTTTGATGTTATGTACAATATTTTGGTCTAAGATTTTGGTTCATATAGCCTGTCAAACGAGATACCTACAATTTTAATGTAAATATATTGCTATGATATTTAGAGTTGTATGATTTGACCGGAGTATTGTAATTCCTGGAAGGCAATTTTTGGGATCCTTGTTACAATTTAATTTACGTTTGGAGGTTTGTGAAGACTGTAAGGTTTTGGTATTCAAACTTATAAACTCAGGGTTGCGTATTTTTACTGTAATTTCTTGTTTTCAAATTCAAGTAATGTGATTATCATTATATCATTTTATATTTTATATTTGTGAAGTTGTGTTTAATCTGAAAGAAGAACACAATCAAATCGATACGATTATTGTTTATGTTAATTTTTAATTACAAATTAGTTCAGAATTGTTTAAAAGGTTTAATTTATAAGAAATTTTAGACTTACTTGTTTGTGCATCGTGAAATGTCATTTGTGGGGGTTATGGATTTGAATGTCAATTTGACAAATGTCTAAAAAGAATACTCATTATTTCATGAGATTTATTTGTTTTAAAAATATGAAAGATCAATAGGGAAGACAAAAGCAAGTTAAAACTTATTAGTTAGTTACGGCTCGTCCTGTAAACAAAGACACAGGATTTTGAATTCTCTGTAAGAAAAGAGAAGGAAAACGAGTTATAAGTAATTAAAAGTGATTTTGAATTGAAAAGCAGCTATTATAATTCGTTTCAACGAAAAATAGTCTCAAAAATCTACTAGGTAACACCAAGGACCCTTTGTCGACAGAAGACCAGTCAGGAATTTATCAAATAAACTGTTCTACTTGTCCCATGCATTATATTGGACAAACCAAAAGGAAATTAGACACACGTTTTAAAGAACACCTATCGCACTTTCGTTTTAACAGACCCAAAAAATCTTGTGTAGCAGCACATATTTTAGATTCTGAACATCCTATTTTGATATCGGATTTAAAACTCTTAAAATCCGTAAAAAACAGCAGAGAACTCGATGCATGGGAAAGTAGATTTATTTACAAATTCAAAGACAACATTTTAAATCAAGATTCCGGCGTAATTCCAAATTCATCATTACTTAAGTTCAACACACGCACGCCAAATAGAACCGAGGATCCACGAAACCATAAAAACAGACGCACGCACCGACAATGCGTGAGTTCTGACTTGCCAAGCACAAGGGACGTTTCTGCACCGTAACTGTGATTTCAGTTTTCGCTGTAGTTCTCCTTTTTGTGTTTTTTCTACTGATGATGACTGCTTAGCAGTCGAAATGTACATTTAGAGTACAAAAGTTCTTGTGAGAACTAAAGGGTTTTGAATTTTCTTTATTAGTAGAGTTGTTGAGCGCCTACTCACCCACACAAAAATTGAGAGATGTCAGGTCCAGGGATCGTGCTGGCCGTTTTATTGGTCTCCTACCGACCCACTGACCAGAAAACCTTTCATTTGGAAATTTCCATATGAGTATCAAATAATGTGAAAGAGCGCCGTCTTGTTGGAAATGCACTTGCTCTATATTTAAATAAAAAATTGTCCTTCTTCATTTCAATTATTTCAGTTATTTGTGGGTCAATTGCATTGTCCAACATGTTTTAGTATATCTCCCCGTTCAGATTTTCTTAGAGGAATAGACGACCAACAATTTTATTTCTTAATATTTCTGCCGACGTTATTGAAACTTTTTGAAATGCCAGTAGCAGCGGAAAGTTGGCAGACAGACTGAGTTAGATTCAGAATTCTGCAAAAGTATAACTGCCTTTTTAAAACTGAGTTTCCATTCTAAATACAATTTTGTTGTCAAAATTGGCAAAACCTCTAAGCGAGGGTCAGATATTTCTTACAATATAGTAAGTCATCAAACCCACGTTTGATATTCGAACACTAATACCCTCCTTATCATTTATAATAACGCCTTTGTATCTGCACGCTATTCTAAACATCCCAATTCAAGGAAATTTGATTACAAAACAATTCACAATTTGGCGAGATTTGGTAACGGTCGCAAACAATAAAAAGAGCGTGTTTTTGTTCTGGCCATCTATACCAAGGTGGCCCAAGGTGGGCTTAGCTTTGGCGGAACAAACAAATTACCATTGGTCTTATGAGAAGGTACAACTATACAATCATCTTATTAATAAGTTTTAGCTTTACTTTGTTGAAGTTCATTTTAAATTATGAACAAAATACTTTATTTTACTTCAATAATAATTATTTATTAAACCTTATACGCATTTAGTGCTCCTATAGCAACACCAACTGTTTATTTTTAAGGTTACCTTTGATGATGACATGTAAACATGTTGAAATAGGGATAAGGTTTAAATAAATAAATATTGCTAAAGTAAAATAAAGTATTTTATTTATAAATTCAATAATTTACTTTAAAATCCAATTGTTTTCAGTAATCCATGTATAGCAATAAGTTCCTCATGTTCGGTCGAATGTTTCTAGTATAATTGAAAATCCACAGTTTAACGTAATTTACAGTTAAATACCGTAAAAAGCATCCCAAGAAATCAACATTTTCAATATTTGTTGAAAATCTTTCTAAGTATTTCTTCATAATATGAAACATCTCAGGTCATCGGAACATGGCTCAAAACATGTGTTGAAAAAAAGATGGTAGAATAAAATTCAATATTGTTCAAGATTATTGTAAAGTTGTCGGTAATAGCATTTTTATATTAGACTTCGTTCACCTTAATTAACTACCTAAACATATGTATTTTGTTTGTTTTTAACACTTGGATATTTACATGATAAGTATGTAGAAAGCTTATAATACGAAGCAATTACTGCAATACAAAACATAATGACTTAATAAGTAATGGGATTACTGATAACCATCAGGTTTCTTCTTATAACCAAAACAAACAAAGTAGCTTCAGAGTTGTTAAATGATTAGAAGTGCACCCTCATTAAACCGTTAACTTATTTTAAAAGGATACTTCTGTGATAAGGGTTGAATGTAAAATACACACAAGTGGATTCGTAATAAGTAACTTGGTCATAATTTTAAGAATCCTGCATAATATACACCTATTTCACTACATTTTTCGTGTGATTTAAGTGGCAGTATACTATTATTTACGAAACTATTAATAAAGACCGGACTTTTAGTCCCAAAACAGCAAAACATTTCGTTAAAATTTATAAGTAAACAAAAACAGTGGGCGTACTCAAATCCATTCGGTTATATGTGAAACATGTTGCACGATTTTGCAAGGTTGCTACAACTACAACTGCAATATTTGAAATACATCGTTTCGTTCAGTGTTACTTTATTGTAGAGCTAAGCCAGAGGTTCTGCACCCAAAAATGTGTTTGCAAAGTTTCATAAAATTGGTTCGTGTATTACTTTTAAAATCCCTGACCATGCATATTCTACGCTTATCAACTACGCTATTAAATAGCTCGAGATTATAACTAGCTGGCCAAATGAATGATACGTATCTAGATAAGCTCCTTAGGTCAAACGTGTGGGTGTGTTGCTATTTTAAGCCCGTAAATATTTTGATTAAAATTAAATATTTACGCCAACTATTTATTTAAAGGAATTATGCCAGAATTAATTATTAATTGTTTGTCCCATAATTTAAATTCTGACTAAATACTATACTATAAATCTAGACACTGTCTATTGGACGTTTTATTATTGTGAGAATAGATACACCCAATGTGAAATATTTTAGTTTCCCAGAAGATTTTTATTTAAATTTTATCATTGTAATTAAAGTATTATGTTTGTAAAAACGATTAAAATACGGCAGACTTGCCCTGAATTAATTTTTAAATTATTGCAGTTCTTTTTACACTTGATGACGTCACACAATTGCTCTTAAGCTGTACGCTGTGGCATATCATTCTCTATACTCTATCATGTTTTTATTTTAATAAATCATAATGTATTACCATTTTTCATCGCTGATTGAGTGATTAGTTCTGGTGAATACAACCAATGAATTTGAAGCAGCCTGTATACAAGTTATCCTTGTTGACGCGATGTGTACGTGCGCATACGGGTGCGCGTTGTTCTCGATGCGATGGGATAAAATGGCCAAATGGCGGCTTCTTGGTTTTCGTTTGTCTGATAGCGTGGTTGGCGTAGATGAGAGTTCAATCGTTTAGTGTTTAACAACTTTATTAAATATTCCCAAAGTAGTAAATATGCAGGTTAGTTGCTTGTATTGACGTAAGTTTATAAAGATGTGTTGTAGATTTTTAAAAGGTGATGTGAAGGCCACGTGAAGATTTTCTTATAGGCATACTTTTTATTGTTTTTTTTTATAATCGAATCCCTTTGTCGATTTTTGTTCAATATCTTCTCAATCTGCAGAATACAGTCGGAGTAAACTTACATTGGTGGAAGGTTGGTATCATAGGTAGGTACCCTACGATCAAGATGACTGGAAGGTATGGTGTTGTCACTTGAGTTTGATATGGGCGTCACGAAATGTTTTGCGGAGAGATGGCGCAGTAGGTACTAAAAAGACGTTTGCGCGTCAAATTTGAAATCCGCGCGCAATGCTATTATAACCTGACTTTGTTCATACTGTGATATTATACTGTCATAATTCAAGAATTATAAGAACATTATAGTGACAACTATTCTCGATCATATTTTCCTATAATTCATTATTTATTGCAATATTGAAAAGGTTAATATTTAATATAGCCTGAAAATTTATATCTTCACACTGATTATCACTGTAGCAGGCACTGTAGTTATTCAACTTCGGGAAAACGATTGTTAATGCGAGGAGGCGGTAAAACTTGGTTTTGATTTTCTTGGGAAATTCGAAAAAAAAACAGATTTCAATGCACTCAGTTTTGACATCGATAAGACTCCAAAAGGCTTATTACAAAGCAAAAATACGAAGAAAAAAAAATCGAATACAAAATTGGTTCTGAAAGCAATTTGATGCGCCCAATTTGATGTTTATTATGTGCATGGGTCACGGTGGAATGCTACAGTTATAGAATGGGATGACCGTAAGGCATTGTAATTAAAAAAAGAAACATGAAAAAAATTGATAATTGACCCATATGGATCATACTTTATTGCTTACTCTACATATTTCCTTAAACACTATAGAGTACTAATTTTTATTGCAATTATTTAGTGAAAGTAGGCAATAGCAGTAGTAAAGTATAAAGATGTAATCGAATTAGAAGACAACGAAGTAACTGCGCAATTTTATCGTAGAATTAATGCAGTGCTTTAATGTCATTTCGGTTAACAGTTGCCTACGAGGGTACCATCTACCTGCACATATTATAATTGTGTAACATACAAACCGCATAAGCACAAAATGATAAACGTAATTTAAAACATTAAAAATAGAACAGAAACAAAAATCAGTACATAATAATACATTAAAATTGTACTGTATTGACAAAATCTATGCGGACAGTCACTCTAGACATAGTGCATCTCTTTAACATTATAATTAGTAATAAAAACAAGTATTTTAAGTACTTCAAAAGTTTATTATTTACTTGTGTGCGGATAGCGATTATCTTACAAAATTTCAGAAGGGCTCCTGCCTATTATACAGATCACAATAAACATTGTATAATATTCATCTCAAACCTAAGATTTAAATATCAAAGGGTAGCTTGTATAAACCAGGATTAAAACACATAAAATACGTAAAAAAACATGATAACATTAAAATCTACGTTAACTAATTTAGTACTTTTTTAGCATATTAACTTAAGCACTAGACAAGCATTCCAATAACATATACTTGATATAAACATAAATTCATTAAAAAAATCTTTTAAATTATAAAATAATTAATGCGTTTTGCAAGTCTGAAAAAAATTATAATTAAACCATAAACCATACATGACTGCATGTCTGTATGCTTTGAATAAATACAAATGCAGCTTTCACTGAACAAGTAGTCACTATTATATTTGACGTTGTCCTACTATGATGGCACGTCGACAAGGTAATCATAACACAGGGTTCTCGACCTGGTAATTCTGCCACTAGGATGGTGACATACCAGTTGCAGTTGAGGAATCAACGCATATTTTTGTGGTTATATGTGGCGATGCACACAGGATGATTGATAATATGTTGGGATGTACTTTCAGTACAGATTAAGAATCTGAAAATAATAAAAAGTTCCTATAAATATGTGCCCAAAAACTCTTCATTACCGGGCAAGTTGCAGTCTACAGAAGTGGGAACAGTATTCTCTTCCATAGATTTAATTTCATAAGCAGCTTTTATGGACACATGTTTATAGAATTTACTCTCAAAGTTTTGTGTAAACTATTCTATTCTATCGTATTAAGAAAACACTTATTAGACCTTCATGGCAATTTAATTTTTGAAAAGCATATTATCTCGAAAATTGTTAGATTTAGAAATTTTCAACATGAGAACATGTTTTTGGGCAATTTTGTATGGAGAATAAGATTTTTCAAAAAAATGCTAAAATCTAAAATATGTAGAACATAATTACGTGACCCCCCCCCCCCCCCCCCGTACGAGACACCTCTGGTGTTCTTATTCAAACCAAAATTATTACAAATACATGAATAACTAATTACGTGAATAATGCTCACATATGAAATTTTAAAATTTGAGTGCAATTACTGCAAAAGTTATCTACAAAAAGTGATTAGCCTGGTTTATTTTCAAGAAACTGTAACCCTATAATGAAGGGTTTTCAGGCCCATGTTTATGAGAATTCTTTCGATTATATTTAGATTCTGAATCTATCCTGAAAATTCGTTCCACATGTTATGAATCACACTGTATACCATTGCTTTGGCAAACGAAAATTGTGCAGACTTCATTTAAATGAAGTAAAGGGGCTCTTTTAACTTTTCCTTTATTCGTGTTGTTATGAATCCTAAAAAATATTGCAATCATTATGAGAAACATAATTAAATAGATATACCTAACTATATAGAAATTGTAGAGTATGCTAAATTGTAGTTAATTTAGCATTAGTGTAATTTTAAATTAAACCATCTTTTTCCATTGTAACATGTAGCTGCCTACTAAAATACAAGGGATGTTGATTGTTTAAATTACAGCAAAAGGAAATTTTTATATGCTGTGATTATTATCAACAGTGATCGGAAGTACAATTCTTTTAACTGCCTGAAAATAATTAATTTAAGTATTTCTCAACTTCTTAACTGTGTTTTTACTAGTTAATTGTTATTCTACATACATATTTGATTAAAATTAAAACAGTACTTACTCCTCTTTAATTTTCTGCTGGTAGTCTGTCTTTTTACTAAGCTGAAGCTTCTACTAAATTGAGTTTTGTGAATTACATTGGTGTGTTAATTAATAAATCACCGAAGTATGCTTTTATTCGTTAATATTTTACTTTTTGAAGGAATCGAATTGTCTCGTCAACTGTCAGAACATTTCAGGAGGATTAGGTTAAAATTCACGGACGCTGTCAGAGAAATCTACCGTCACTGCTGCCCTCTCGCGGCAATACATTTGTGGGTCCCTCGCAAAACAATGTAAATATTAAAAAGTGAAAACACCAATATATATATATATTAGCTATCCATGCATCTTGCCTACGATATTGGCATATTGCCAAAACCATACAATATGTATGTCCTGAAAAGGAATTATTTTTGAATATATTGCAAGGGCCTGGTATTTTAATTGTATCAACTAATATTCATTCTAATATTATTGCCGATTTAATGCAGCAACAATAGTTTATTAGGTAACAAATGCGTAAAGTGATTCATTACGGAACAAGTAGGCAAAAATAAATAAAGCATACGAGTTCCCTAATGACACTTTACGTACATTATTGCGTATACTGTTTTTTCTACGACCGTAGTTGCATTATTACCTTCAGAAATCCATTTGACTGTTTCCACCTCGACGTCTATGTAATATTTAAAAAAAAACATCTCTTGCCACAACGAGAATTAATATTTCTAATTGCAGTAACTTTATAATTAATTTAAATGTTTGAATTAAAATATTTTAAAGAAAATTTCTACATTAAATGGTAATTATTGGTGTTTTCTTGAAAAGTGTGAAAAGTAATTTACTTTACGCACTGAGTTTCCTTTATCACATTAGTGCAATAAAGTATAACTTTACACTGTTTTGAGTGTAAAAGCCTACTTTACGCGCGGTCTTTGAGAAAATACCATATTAGTTGCATCATTAGAACAGATTGTGCTGTGAACGATCAGCAATTTTACTATATGCTTAACTGTTACGAAAAGTACAGTTTTACTTAAATGCAGGGTTTAAGTGGAAAATTCGTTTTTTAAGAATTGCTATAGGAAAACGAAAAGAATTTGTAAATTATACTGAACTACAGTATACTTCTTTTCAATTGCATTTTGTGTTAATTTTTTTGTTTGTAATTCTGAAGTTGCATTTTGTGTTCTGAAAAAAAATAAATCTTGTGATGTATGTATGTAACCTGATTATTCTCTCGTAATTATTTCAGAAACAGCACCATAGTGGCATAGATGATATTTCTGGATTGGTAGAAGCTTGCAACTTTGGACAAGTAGATAGTCCAGATTACTAGAGGCTTGTAAGTTGGTGGTAATTTTTTTCTTATTAAATTATTAAGTCAAATAATGGCAATTAAAAATAACTAAATTAAAGGAATTTATCCAAATGCTTATTATTTCAACTTGTCTTAATTTTAACAATTTTGTTATAGTTGTGAAAGTTTAGAAAATTGCAACAAAGGGCTGTAGTTTTATTTCTTTAAATAGCAACCCCCATTTGTTTCTTGCCAATTTTGTTAGTACATTAAATTAAGGGCTCGGGGGGAAAAATGAATGCTAGCCACTCAAAAATGTTTGCAGAAAACTTTGTTTGTGATAAAAAATCAAATCTACAACTCTAAATAAATAAGTTATAAGTAAATATCTATTTATCATAAATAATTTGGCATTCCAGAGTTTACATCATTAGGTAACAAAATAAAAATATCAACCTACAAAGGGAAGAAAATGTGGCTTGTTACTTTTTATTCGATAATAAATTAAACTGAATTTAAATTTAAAAAAACAACATAAATTTGAATTAAAGTTTATTCTGCATTATCCACTTCTAATTTAATGTCTAAAATGTTCAACGTCCGCCTCATCCAGGTTCACTTCTCTTACATTAGCAACACCAAGGTCCGAATAAAACTTGTGGCAAATCGGAACAATAAACAGCTACCGCTGCTTCCTATTTTGTAGTTTACTAGCAGATATTAATTTTTTTTTGTTCTTTGTATTTTCCTTTGTTGTTTCTGTATATGGAAATATTGCTCTCGTGGAAAATTTTTTAAATCAAGATTTTGACCTAAATGCATGTTTTGGACTTCCAGGAACCCAAAAAATGGTTTGTATGGTATGTGCTCTTCATAACTCCCAAACATATGGTACGATTTCTATGAGCTTTGGAATGTGGGGGTATATCAAAAATTCATCAGGAAATTAGCTTTTAAAATAAAACGGGAAGCAGAAGTTAGACATGTTTTTTTGGTAGCATTGTTTTAGTAAAACGTTTATAGAAGATTTTAGGGCAAATGTAACGCTTTTTTCCCTGAACTATCGAAATATCTGCTGCTACGATTATTAAAAATTTTGACTTGAGCACCTTATTACTCAAAAATGGCATGATAGGTAGGCTTCAAATTTTTTATTGTAACTGCCCTATAGAGATATTGTGCACAAAAATTTCCAGAGTTTAGAGCTATGAAGTAAAAAATATTTTTGGTAATTGAAAAAAAATATTGCAAAAAAGCTCCCCACACGACTTTTTTAAAATTCTGTAAGCTCACAGAGCTTGAGATGAGCTACAAATTGATTTGTGCCTCAGCTCGCTAATTTATTTATCTATGACGCCTTCTAGGATTTTTTGAAAATCTAACGTCCCTTTAATAAACCGGGGGCAATAAAAAACTTCCGCTTAGGCTAAATTGCTCGTGCAATAGCAGAATAAGATTAAGAACTTAATTTTTAGGTGCAGTAATATTTAAGGGGGGTTAATTTTCCACGTCCCTTAATTTAAAAAATTTTTTTGGAAAAAACCGGCCAACAATTTGTTTTTTAAAATTTGTTGCTTGCAGAGCTCGAGATGAGCTACAATTTGGTTCTTGTCTCAGCCCGCTAATTCGTCTATGATGCCTTCTATGAATTATGAAAATCGAAAATTCATGCCCCTTTCTTAAATAAACTGGGGACGATACAAAGTTTTTGTTTAAGCTAAATTGCTCATGAGTAATAGTAGATTTTTTAGATTAAGAACTTTAATTGTTAGGTGCAATAATATTTAGAGGGGTTAATTTTCCACCTCCCTTAATTTTGGCGAAAAAATTTGTCTGCGTTTTTGGTATTTTTTAAAAAACAAGGAATTTTTCCTAAAATAGCGATTTTTTTTCAAACAAAGAAAATTTTCGATTGAACTTAATCAGCATTGGAACATTTATTACAACTTGAGACTGCACAAGGTAGATAGCAAAACACGTAGTGTGTAAGAAATGGACATAATAGAATCACATCATAATAGGCAGAAGCCGACCGCTTCTTACGGCACGCATCACTCTGAAATTTCTACTAGTCTAGTTTACGAGTTTTGACTATTGTTACTCGTCCTTCTTGCAATGAGGGATTAGCAGGGGTTTATATTTAAATACTCTACAACTTTTGTTAGATGTGCTGTAATTGTTGTAATTATAGCAAAGTCCAGGCGAAATGCTTCGTCTATTTTGTGTTCTATTAATGCAGTCTCTGTCAGGTAGTAGATGGGTGTGCTCGGGTATAAGAAAACGGTATGCGGTTGTATACTGCTTCACAAACACGTTGTAACCACAGGGCCATGATAGCCCAATTTTTGTTCTGCTCTCCACAGCTAACTGTAAAAATAGTTAAATCTTTGGCTTTTCATTGCAAAATTTCTAATTGTTTGTCCTATATAAACCGAATTACAGTCAGAGCATTTTAATTTGTAGATGCCTGATTTTAGTAAATTGTCTGTTTTTTCTTTAGCATTAAACAAAGTGTTTAAAATGTTTTTTGTTGTTTTAAAAGCTATTTTACTATTATTTGTTTTGTTTATAATTTTGGCAATTTTTTATGATTGATTGCCAAAATATGGAATTGAGGCGTATTTCAATTTATTTGATGAAGTAGTTGGATAATTTTTCTGAATAGTTAATTTATAATTTTTCTCTTTAATTAGTATATCAATAAGTTGAGTATTATAACCATTATTGTATGCAATTTGTTTAATAATCGAAATTTCTCAATTATAACTATCACCTAAAGGAACTGTTAATGCCTTATGTATCATGGACGTGTATGCTGCTAATTTATGTGTTTTATGATGACAAGAATCGTGTGGCATTGTAATGTCTGTTTGTGTAGGTTTTCTATAAACAATATTCAAGTTCATTATTTGAATTAATTTTTATGTTTAAATCTAGTGTAAATGTTATCTTTGGGTGCAAGCTGTTTACAAAAAATCAAAAATTTATTGATTAATTCAAATGAACTATCAAAACATGCTAAAATGCCATCAACGTTGTAGTTAGTTATCTAGAGTGTATTTATGGGAAAAAAGTTACCACTTGAAAAGGTAAACTTACCTAGGAAAACAGGAAAGTTAATTGCAAATTAATGTATTTTGGCATCAACTTGATAAAATTAATATATGTTTTCAATATTTTCAGAATAGTACATTAGAAGTATCCTTTTCAACACATCAGTTTAATTTTCCTGTTTCAGATCAGTTTCACAAGGAAAAGCTTTAGTACTAGCTGCAACTTTTTCGTATTGTTGTATTTGTATTTTGTAAAAGCGTCGGGGGCTACTTCGCTCCCCTGATGAGTTCCAAAGAACGAAACGCTTTTTTCTCTTCTTAAATGTTTCAACTAAAGTTATTTAAAATGCTATTTTGTTTCTCTTTTATGTAATGCCTAGTAACCTGATCTAAGATTGCTGGTTTTAACCCCTTTGGAGGGTCAGGTAGGCACTCTCCTATTTTTCGTTGTTTTCCGAGATTCATTTATTTTAGTCTTCTGTTTGATTTTAATGCTGAGTAACTTGACTGGAGGTTGGGTGAGAATCCCTGCGGAAGGTCAGGTCAGCAGCTTCATAAACAATTCACAAACAAGCCAACTCCATGTGGTTTTCAAGTCTTGAAGGCCTTGGAATTTTCTGCTAGTTATTTACAATCTACGTATGTATTTGGTAAATTTTCAAATTCATTTGGTAGGATATGATTGTCACGGCGTTGCGGAAGTAGCTGCGATTCCTCCGTAAACCTCAGTGTAGATAAAATGCTGCCATCTGGGGTATATTGTAACGCTCGAACGTTAGTTACCTGAAGATAACATTTGATATTAGACGCTAATATCGATGGACCGTAACATTTACAATATAGATCCATGGATTTTACTAAGTTGAGTAATGTTAGTAACAAAGTTAATCTTTAAAATTGCTATTAATAAAAAGTTAAGGAATAAAAAATTTCTACCAGGACAGTCTCGCTGAAGGCTCCAGCAGTAATCGGTCATCATGTGGGTGTTCCACCTCCTTTCGTATCTCTTCCATGATTTTTACATCCTGGTAAAATCTTTCTCCTTATTAAATCACCAAGGTTATCTGGAAAGCGATCTGAGCGGCTGTGAAGGTAATGGACCTTAATGCTCATGTTACAGCCAAACTTATTAAAATTGGCGAAAATTTCTACCAATTCAATCACTGCAGTTGATAATGGCATTTTATATTTACACTATAGTTCATAATATATAAAAAAAATTAAAAAATTTATTCATAATTCAAAGTACGCCGTAGTTTTCTGCCTTGTGTCCCCAGAAAGTTTTTGACGACTTAACCGAATGAGGACCAGGCACAAGGCTCAATGTTGTCTGTTGAATCTATGAAATGTGGATCTTTTATAAGCTGTCTTATCTTGGGATCTTTAAAAATCCGTGCTTTCAAGTTTTCCGTGCTCAATCGAGGTAATGTACTAGATAAGTAGCCAAAGCACAAGCCTTCTTTGCACAAAGCCTTAACGAATTGCTTTATAAGGCCAAGCTTAATATGTAATGTAATAGCGGCAGGATGATTATTTCTCTGGCAACCAATGGTTTATTGATAACATTTTCTTTTCCCACTACCATATCTTCTCTTAAAGGTCACTCTTTTTTTATCCAGTGGTCGTCATGTATCCCCAGGCGCTTGCTGGGACTCTACAGAGGGCCCCTAAAACATACCCGTTGGTGAAAATTTTACGTTTTGCAAGGTGAAACGATAAAAAACGACAGAATTTTATGTCGAGAGATATTTTCTTGAAACAATTGAAGGGCACAGGCAAAGAAGGGGGAAAGTCATAATATGTAAACTTTTCAGGAGATAAAACGCGACGGAAAACTTAAATAAATAAGCATAAAAAAACATTTATTTATTGTTTTACCGATATATACAGTTACAACATTTATTCATGAGGTTGGTTTTCAAATTATTCGGTTGCCTCTGGTCCACACATTTTTTTAGCTCCGTTAGGTTCTGGTATTTCATCTTGCGTATTAGTAACAATCCTAAAAAAAGTTTTTTAAAAACATTTTTCTTTACTAAAGAAAATTTCACCTACCTGAATATAGGAAGTCTGGGAACTGAAATTTATTCCCTTGGGAGGGTTTTGTTTTTTCGAAAATTGCGATCTACAAGAACATTGTTTAACCAGTGGCCATTAAATGATGATCTGTGATACACCAGACTAGGTTGCTCTCTTAACTACTTTTAATTCTCTTATTGGGCGTGATGGGAAAGGACGTTGCCGTTTATACAGGGTTGGGCAAAAGTATGGAACAATGCAAATCTCTCTAATTCGGTAACCGAGATTTCGACAAAATTTTCTACATGAAGGTTCCGATATACGGCGGATACAGTGAAGCTATTGGCGGGTTAAAAAGACTTCCGGTTTAGCCGGAAATTATATCAACTTTTTTATTTTAAATAGAACATCCTGTATATTTGTTGATATATCGATAGAACTCTTTTTTGCGAGTTCAGTGATATAAGGTTTCATGCCTTTATTTTTAATAATTCTAAGATATTGAACAATAATGTTGCGTAATTGTTATCTACCAGCTCATGAAAACAACAGAATGTGAGAAGTCTAAACAGTTCGTTCGCTCGTTCTCCGGACCTGAATCCAATAGATTTCTTTCTTTGGCGACATTTAATATCTAGAGTTTATACTGAACGACCGAATAATTTAGAAAAATTGTTGGTGAAATAAGAAGAATTTCTGTAGAACGCATCTTGTTAATTTGTACATACCCTTGGTTATTGCCAAGAAGTAAATGGTGGTCATTTTATCTAGTGATGTTATTTGTGGTTTTTTACTTGTTTGTTTTTCATTGTTTTGTTGTCATGTGTTGCTAGGTAATAAACAAATTACGAATCATTATTGTTGAGTGTTTTGGTGAATATCTCTAAAATTATTAAGAATAAAGGCATCAAACCTTATATCACTGAACTCGCAAAAAAGAGTTCCATCGATATACCAAAAATATACAGGGTGTTCCATATAAATTTAAAAAGTTGATATCATTTCCGGCTAAACCGGTAGTAATTTTAAACCGCCAATACCTTCATTGTATCCGCCTTATATCGGAACCTTCATGTAGAAAATTTTGTTGAAATCGCGGTTGCTGTATTAGAGATATTTGCATTGTTCCGTACTTTTGTCCAACCCTGTATCTAGGTGTCCGCTTTCGAAAATAAGTTTGATCTACCTCTTCCACGTCAAATGGTGATGGTTTTTGTATCGCAGATTTAAAATTTTCTATCCACTCTTTGGGAGTTTCTACTATACATTTTGTTTAATAAGTCTATCGCATTCCATTTATGAATGTCCCTTAATTGGGATAGTTACTGGAACGGTGTGAAATCTTTTTTCGCTGTGCACCAGATTATGAAGAAATCGAAAAACAATAATTTTTGTTCTGACACACACAAGAATCCCAAAAATGTGTGCGGTGTGTCACGGTAAGGGGTAGGTAATTGTACACAAAATGCTGTATAAATGAAGTTACTTTATCATTAACATCTCGCTTAGTTCCTCCATTGATCTTGCTTCCGTTTCTTCTTCTGCTCTCTTTCTGTATTCTGGGGATCTTATTATTTTCTTATTTTCCGATGTTCCTTGTTCCTCGCTTTCTCGTCTCCTTTTTGTTTCTTGTTTGTTTCTTTTCCCGCTTCCCGTTCATTCGTCCCTATTGATGTTATACTCCTTTCTCCATGACACCGTCCACTTGCTAGCCGGTACGCAGGCCAGGTGTTCTGCTCAGCTGTCCGTTATCGCGTTTGGGATTTCTACTTTAAATATATTCGGTTTATTTTGCTGATTTCCGGCTAATTAGTCCACTGCCGCCTTGTTTATGCACTTTACACATTTCGTCACTACTTTCCTTGGTCGCTTAAAACTCACTTTTCCCGAACTAAGTGCTACAAACCCCGAATTTCCGTAAAGTTGCCAGCAATAAATTAAACTGTTTGATAATTTGTTGTCTGGCAACTTCAGCAACGTTCTGAAAACATTTTGAACGCACGCACTTAGTCAGCTCCAAGACATGACTTTGCAGATCGAGTTTTTTTTGCTCACATCCGTCATTCGTCCAAACCGTTTCCTTTTCTTGTTGGACTTCCTTTCATTAACATCTTCACTATTGCTTTCCGTAATGTTCATAATGAGAAAAAAATAATAAAACTAAATTAAACCGAACACCCTTCCTAAGCACTGTTATAATAACCTCAAAATGGCAATCGAACACTAACACCACAGTGGAAACCGTTGACTTTCTTCCTTCTTGTTCTGTAGCGCGTAGACTTTTCCCCTTTTTAGCATGTGTGGAGTTTAATAAAATGCGCATATCTGCCGACTACGCTCGGTCTTCGCCGGGATAAATTTGGAATAGTACTCGAAATTTGCCAACAGATAGCGTAAGAAACCCCAATTCGCAAAAAAGTGACTTTCCCCCTACTTTGCCTGGGCCCCTGAATTGGTTTCGTAGGATAAGGTAGGGTAGGGTAACAAAACTCAAAACATGAAAAGTAAAACGTATTCAAAAATTAAAAATTCTACAAACTCATCTGTCAACTCAAAATAAATCTCAAAAAAAAACAACTCATTGATTACTTTTGATTGAAGTACTTAACCTACGTAAATAAGATAATAACAATTAACAAACTTATACTTGCAAATATTTTTTTAACTCTGCTTTTAATAAATAAGTTGGCAATTATGGTTTCAGGGCAAATATTACTCGTTATTTTCCTTTTGCAACACATCAAAAAAAGAGCTTCCAAATTTTCTTGTATAATCTCTGTGAGCGCTACGGTCCACCCAGGACCTTTGCTTCCGTTACAATTTCCTCCCATCTTGATCTGTTCTCTGCTTCTCTCCTCCATCTTCTTATTCCTAGTGTTGTTAGGTCTTCTTCCACGTCGTCGAGCCATCGTTTTCTGGGTCTTCCTCTTTTTCTTCTGCCCTCTGGCTTTCCTTCCATCGCTTTCCTTGGTGATCTGTGTGGTTCCATTCGTCTGATATGCTCGAGCCATCTTAAACGTTACATTCTAATGAACGCAACCAGATCCGGTTTTTGCTACAGTTCCCTGAGCTCTGCGTTTGTTCTAATTCTCCAATTTCCAAAAACGTTGACTCGTCCATATTCAATGAGTATCTGTATATAAAATACTTAATTACTATTGTTAAAGTAATTAAGTATTTTATATACAGATACTCATTAAATACGGACTTTAACGAAGTAAAGCTGGAAATTATAAATAAAGACTCGTCCGTATATTTTTCGTTCCCATATATTTAGTGTTTTTTGGTCGTTTATTGTGAGTACCCAAGTTTCACTGGCGTTGGTTACTACAGGTTGTATTATAGTTGTATATATTTTCTTCTTTAAGTTCCGTGGAACGTTTTTCGATCTCGGTATGCCCTGTAGTGAAAAATAGCTTCTATTACCCGCCACTAATATAGATCTTATTTCTTCGCTTATTTCGTTTTGTTCTGTTATTGTGCTTCCTAGGTATCTGAAGTTGTTTGTTCTTTCGAATGTGTGATCTTGCACTTGCAGGTGGTCTTCTCGTCTTTATATTTTTTGTGTTGACCATGTATTTGGTTTTTGCGTCATTGATTGTGTAACGAACCGTTACTGATTTTGATTTAGTTTACAAGAACTGTTCAAATGTTACATTTATTTTGTATTCAGTTTTCCGTTTGTGAAATTACATTGCCGTATTGCATTTCACATTGCGAGAACAGCTTCTACTATGATGGCTATGAGCGGGGTCTGGATTTTCCGAGGGAATTTCATCTTCAATGTCAAGACTTTCTTGTCTTTGTTCGTCTCCACCATAATCTTTAGCTGTAGCTGTCCCATAAACGTCTTCAAAATCTTTTTTCTATAATGGAGGCAACAGTTTGTCAACGTTATTATCTCTTCCTTCAATTTTTGTTTCTGAAGGGCTGTAATAACTTCACAAATTCTGTTCAAGGAGTCTATGGGCATACTTTTATTAATTTCAGGAAATCTACGAGGATCTAAGCATTCCAAATCCCATAAAATGATCCATGATCCGTAAATCTGCTTTCTATGCTTGCTATAATTTGGTCCATCAAGTCATTAAATGTGGTCAAACAAAAGTGATCTTCATCCGTACCTATTTGTTCATGGGTAGCTATCTCACCTGGCATTGATTTTGCCATCCTTTTTCTCTTTTGGTAAGGTGGTGTCCAAAAAATATCCGAATTCAAATCTTCTAGTTGACGATCAATAACCGCAACAAATCATTTTGAGGATTGTAATACTCGTTCAAAATTTCGCTGTACTGCTTTGAGGAGTTAAGGTCACTTAGTGTGCTAGAGATTTGTCGCCACACTTGTACAAAGTCGAAATTTCTTGTTTGTAAGTAATCAGACACGAGTCGTTATTTTGAAAATATGTAAATAAATCATGGCAACTAACACTGTTTCAAAAGAACAAAATTTTCGTAGTTAGTCCAGTTGAATGTAGCATTAGTCTTTCAAATTTCATCAAGAGCCAAAACTAAATTGGAAAACACTACATTTTTCAGATGTTCATTATTTTCCGGGTTCCTGCTCAATTGTCCATGTGTCCTCAAATCCAAATATTTTAAAAGTGGCATCACTTCTACTTCTCCATCGTGTAGCCCATACAGCGTTAAGTTTTATTTTGCTTTGCAGGTCCGTCCACATTCCATAAACTGATAGTCTTTTATAGGATTCTTTGAAAGAAACCTGCGCTTCATTCAGTAATCCAAAAAAAGATGCGGATAGGGCGCAGCATTGAGCAGTGTTAGTAATAACTTTGTTGAGAACGTGAGCATAGCACCAAGTGTACATGAAATTTTCATGTTTTTTTGAGTTATCGGTTAACTCATATGCAGCTTCACCCTTAAAACCTCGAAAAGCAAGCATCTGCTTTCTTTACCTTCATAATAATTGATCGCATTTTGTATTTAATTTAGTGGCAAATAGGGCTATGGAAGGTGTGCTATACATATTTTCTGAAAGGCTGTATTTGACAACTCGTATTCCGTTTCAATTGCTAAAGAGCGTGTTTCGCGGTCTGCCTGTATGTTATCTTTAGTATTTACTTATAGGGCTACAAGGAAAACATTGTACTTTTCACACCATTTCTATATCTTTCTTGTAATCTTATTAAGTGATTTAAACCGGACACTGGCCATGCGGTTGATCCATGCTATTGCAGTAGTGTTGTTTATTTGAATTAGAATATCACCGTTAGATAACTTGTTTGCAAAGGATTTTAAGGCTTTAAAAGCCGCCAATAATTCAAAGTAATTTATTTGATAGGGAATTTCAAAGCCATGCTAAAAACCATGGGTGGCTTGGGAATTACAAAAGGCCCCATCCTGTTGTTGATGCGTCTGAAAAATTTTTTATGACAAATTGTCTGTTGGTTTCTATGGTCATGCCTGTGTTTGTTGGGAAGGTGTTACACCACCATGTTGCTCTTATAATTTTTGTTACTAGCGAGTAATGCTAGTAACATCTTTCTTTCAAAAGTTTTAAGGTGTACCCAGCCATATGGCATTGCGGCTACAAGTTTACCCAACAGTTGTTCTAATGTCAAAATAGAATAGAATAGTTTTTTGAAAGTAAACTTAAAATAGTTGATAAAATAGGAGTCTTTTTTGCTTCCGGCAGGGAAATTAAGTCGTTTGAGTCAAATAAAAATCCCAAATATTTACATTTTTGAGATGGTATTAAAGAACTCTTTTCGATATTGACCAGAAAACCTAAAGATTCTAGAAAGCTTTTGGTAAATTGGCAGTTTCGTTTTGCCTCAATTGGATTCTTACTAATAATAATAAAAGTATTTTTTTATGAATTGGGATTAAAAAATATGCGTTTTTTAGATCCAGTGAAGTAAAGAAGCAATCTTTATAGATTAACTTCAATGCCGTTCTATAGTCCTCTAGTTTAAAATGGGGAGGGTTCATGAAGAGATTTAAGTTCTTTAGATACAATATAAATCTTGTAGAACCGTTAGGTTTGGGTATCAAAAAGAAAGGAGAAAGAAATTGATCCGATTGTGGATTGGTCTTTGAAATTGGTTCTATAATAATTAGTTTTGATAAATTTTGATTTAAATTTGGTGATTCCTTTAAGTTAAAAGATATTTTTGGCTTATGTAACTGAATTGAGTTTTTTACAAAAGGCAATTTATAACCAGAAAGCAATGATAAAAGAGTTTGATCATTAGTAATAGTAGACTATTTATGTAAGTAGCTAGATAAACGGCCTGCATATGGTAAATGCACCTGGTTTAGTGGCGGTAGGGTCCCTTCTGCGGCGGCTTTCCCCCCTTGTGGAGAACCTTGGTCCAGGGACGCGTGGAGTTTAACGGTTGAGTTCGAAACCACTACGTCGTGATGTAGACGCTAGAGCTCTGCTGGTGGAGGGGCCCGCTGTGGCAAAGGGCGGCACTCTAAGCGGAGTTGGTTTAAACTTTGTGATGGAAGCCCCAAATTTCTTGGCCTTTTTGGATATTTTTTCCGAAGTCTTGGTCTTCGAGAACGCCCTTAACCGTGGCATCCAAGGATGGCAGAATTGAAAAACGACGATGAAGGGATATGGAATAGAAAACGTCAGCGACGAGTTTCAATGGGTCGCCTAACTTCTCCAACTTTTTCTGCGCATCTGGTGTAGCTTCTCCGCGAGCTGTACCATATTGAGTGTCAAGTGGAAGTGCCAAAGGCTGCTGCTAGTTGAAGCTGGATTTTTACTAGAAAAGCGCCTTGTCGCAAAACTGCTGCAGTAAGACATGGTAGAAGTACATTTATGTACATCTTTTGCGATATTTTTAAACAAATGCGCACAACATAAGCTAAGTAATGTACAATTAGCTTCAGTCAAATTATTACCTTTTTGAAGAATAGAGTAACACATATTCAAATACTTCCTCAGGGTTGTGCCATTCCAACAATGTAAAACTGAGTTTATAATTGCATAACTCATGTCTCAAACCACTCGATGAAAGAGGGGCCATTTACCAGAAGAAGATTCACAAAAATACTTAAATTGGTTAGCCAAGTGCTTATCCATGATTTATCGTGACAGCAACAAATCAATTCTAATACAGGAAATGCACGATTGTTTTTGGTAACACCAGCATAATAGAAAATACGTTTACCGACGTAGGAAGGTCGACGTACTACACTACCAGTGGCATCTAAGTGCAAATCCAATAATTGACCACTATGATAATTACACAATAACCCGACTTTCAACTGTTCTTTGCTAATTATCTCCACGATAAAAGGATCTCCTACAAAATGCATAAAAGGTTTCAACTGATTATAAGATCGCTTCATCAAAATGACATCAAATATATCACCAGCGTGGCGTTCTTTTCTATGATGTGCCTCCATTCTGATCCGCCTGTACACACTTTCAGACCTAATATTGGCTAAATTTTCTAGCTCTATATACCAGGATCTGCTTTTTCGACATCTTCTGCTCGGGCGACGGAGGACGTGCAAAACATAATTTGTTTCTGAAATATGGTTCTTTCCACAACGCGTACATATCTTGTTACGGAGAGACCTGTAGGATATTAGTACTTAATTCCACTGCTGTACATGTACATTTTTCATTCGCCAATGAACTGTTGCGTGGGATGGATTACAAGTTTAAACAACTTGCACGCCAAATGAGCACGATAACCATATACTATCGTGTAGCCTGTAAAATGCAACTGTTATTAACACATCTAAATTTAGTTTTAAAAACATAGTTGTACGAGTTCGCTCGTAGGACATTATCACACCAAATAGCATCCCATTAATGTTTTGCAGTCGCTGTCGCTAGAAGAACTGAATACCTTGCCGCGTATAATTTTTCGTCGAAAAGAAATTTCTTCTTCGCTACCATCTTTAAAGGATTGCAAAACAGTTGGTTCGTATGAGGGTTTGGTAGTATCGGAATACAGTATTGACATAAAGGCTTTATAACACTTTTTAATGCGTTTCCTATAGTTTTTTATTTTGTTTACTTTTTATTTCAAGATCACCTTCTGAATCTTCTTTGGCATACCCTCTTCTTTGAATCGCTTTTGCCAATTTTACTGGTTCGATGCGTACTCGTTTAGGATTGCAATCGGTTGAGTTTTCCTGGAAAGTGCTGGAAATGATTCCGGCACCGTAGCGCAAAATATTAATTATATGTGTACTTGAATATGTCTTAACCGACGAAACATGTTGCACCTACAAGTTGTTTAGTGAAATTTATGATCAGCTATTATTATCATCTTTACATTTTTTAATATGTTTGACGAGTTGAATATCTCAACGATCAAATTTGTAATTACACTGGCGAGCAAAAAATTGAGGTCAACGGATAATTATGATAAGTCTGTCGAATTTTCTGTTTTAAGCTTATGTTGGCCAATTGTAAACCATTGTACTATAGTTTGTAGGCTATATAGTTCATTTCAGCATGACGTCGCAGATTAGCGGCCATGTTTGTTGAGGGGCACATATTTGTTTATTATACATTGGTTTACCTGTGGTTTACATTCAGTGGTGTACTACTATAAACACAGTTGCTATAAAAATGAGGTGAAAATGCCATCGTTTTGTTCTGTAGTTAAGTGTGGCTGAAAGAGACCAGGTGCGAGTTTTTAGATTTCCTGCATTGTTAAATCACAGAGGTGATAGACTACAACTTTTGTCAAGGGAAAGAAGAAATAAATGGGTTAGACCATTAAAAAGAGGAAACTTGACTAAAACAAATTAAAAACGGACGTGTGTGCTCAAAACATTTTATTCTAGGTTTATATAGATCGAATAATATTTCTACGTTACGGTTTAATAAAATTAGGCAATTTATTTTATTGTAGGTGCACCAGCACAACTGGAAGACAAGGACAATTCCGATTGGGTTCCTAGTCTCATTTGGGGTATGGTAAAGTTAAGACCAATTCGTCCATAGAGCGCTACACAAGACATTGCAAGAGAACAGAACGACTTGAAACTATTGAGAATGGCCAAGACGTTCCCACATTAAACGAACCCGAGACAAGTGATCCGGTACCTGGTTTGTCAACACAAACGGATGTGACTGCTAGAGACCTAGCAAATGTATATGACGCATTACAATATGCTAATACTAAAATTTACTCTTTAAAGTCAGAGTTGGAGCGTTCAGATTTAAGTGTAGATTCTTTTATGTTATTGATAATTGGCTATGATTTAAACGGTAAACAAAATAATAGAGATTTGGTCAGCATTAAAATATATTTGAGCCGCAAAATTATTGAATGAGCACAGGCGCGGATCCAGAAATTTGTAATGGGGAGGGCTCAGTGGCGGCACGTGAAATTTTGTAGTGGCGGTTCTGCTGTGGGTAAAGTACAATCGGCCGAGAGACCTGACTGGGGGGTCTGGGGGGTACCCCCAGTTAGCGAAGGTCCGGGGGAGAATTTTTTGAAAATTTGAGGCAAAATATGCATCCAGATGGCTATTTTTATAAACATTTTAGACCACTATAACCAGTCCTAATTGTAACATATAAAACCTTTACTTTGTAGTCACAACAGTACCTTTAAATACCGGATTTTGCACTTACAATTTACTTTTGACAGACATGATAATCTGGTTTAGGACGACCTTGCTCTTTTACCGCTAACTGTTCTTGATAACTAAGTTTGGAAAACTTTTCACTTAATTTAAATAATATGGTTATATTTTATCTAAAAAATTTATTTTTACCTAACGTAAGACATATTTACAATATAAAAATAAGCCTAAAATCATAGTTGCACAAAAATTAAATTAAAAAAAAACATTGGTTACACATCACTTTTTTTTTAGTTGGACGATTTCTGTCTCCATTCGACGAGGTTTCATTTGCGAGAAGACGGTTATGGCTTTCTCGATGTTGATGCTTCTTTCCTTATGAATAGTAGCCAATGCCAATCCGTTAAGACGCTCTTCTGACATTGTAGATCTTAAATAATTTTTCAATCTGCGCATAGTGGAAAAGCTTCTTTCGGCAGTAGCTGTTGGCACTGTCAGTGTAGCAAAGATTTGTAACAGAATTTTTATGTTAGGGAAAAATTTATCATCGCATTAAGATAGTGCATCAACGGCGTTTTGTGGAATTGGCTCTGTTTGAGGTTTAGCCCATTCTTTCTTCCAAAGGACTATTTCTGCCTTTAACTCTACCTCGGAATTGGTAAGTAAATCTTCTTCATATAAGTAGGGTGTATAGGCCGATCCGAGCGCCTCCAGTGCTACCAACCTAAATCTAGTTACAAAAACTCCCCTAGAATACTAACAACCTAAATCTAGTGACAAAAAAATCCCCTAGAATAATACCAACCTAAATCTAGTGACAAAAAATCCCCCTAGAATACTACCAATCTAAATCTAGTGAAAAAAGATTTTCTAGAATACCACCAACCTAAATCTCGGGATTCATAATTTAGATCATCATCATCATCATAATCTTATAACCTCATATACCCAAAGGTGTCAAGGTCTTTCACTCCGGGTAGGCTCTTATTCGGTTGTGTAGTAGGAGGTAGTGGGGCCTTTGGCCTTTAAACCACTACGCTCCTGAAGCTTATACCACCCTTTATGCACATTCATTCAATGCCATTCACACATGTGTTTATTTGTATGTTAATGTGGTGTGTGGCTTTGTTACTTATCTTGGTCAGCCAGTAATCAAGGCAAGCGCCGTTAATTGACACCCAACGTCGAATGGTTACCGAGCTCGATACCGATCCACAGAATTGCAGAAACATTTTCTGTTTCTTCCGGTATTCGAACCGAGCACTCACGCATTGTGAGCCTGGTCCTCTTACCTCTTACCACTGTCCAAAAAATTTAAATTATTGTTAAGATAAACACCAAATATCATGATACAAGCGCAGTATATGGCCCATCACTGTGGTACAAGTAAATAGTAAACGAAACAACATACGAAAATTGAAAGTATAATTTAGATTTAAAATAAAAACTAAACAAACACGTATGCATATTATATTTATTGTAACAAAATAAAATCTACGTACTGCAGATAAAGTATCTACACTTATGTTTCACATGTAAAATAACAATTTTAACTACTTAGTAATACAGTATTTACAAAAATATAATATTAATCTCACATTTTCATGATGGTCAACTTAACATAATAATGTTAATAACTAATACATGGATGGATATAATATTGGATTTATTAGCATAATAAGTTCAGCATTTTCGTAATATTTAAAACTACTTAATTTACTAATTATTCGTTATCCGATAATGCCCCCAAGCTAGTCTCACCATCACCCTCAGGAATTATATATCTTTTGTAATCAGCCCAAGAAAGCGCTATTTTATTTTTTAACTCGGTATATATTATATGATTGTGAGAACGAAAGGTAGACATTTCTTTGTAAATAACTGCCGCATTTTCTACAACATTTTTGTAATCTTCAACGTTCAATTCATTTCTAACAACGCTTGAATTTACTCCTTTTGCCCTCTTTGTTGTTTTGCCATCTACATCAAATTCACCTTCTACATTTGTTATGTAGGCTTTAGCACCAGTTCCGTAGAACTCCCAAATAATTCGACCACCATACTCATCTTTCATTTTACCAATGAATGATTCGTTTACAGGCATATCAAACCGATTACCCTGTTTAACATTCGATGTATCATACCGACTTAAGCTATTTTTCATATGTGTATAAAAATCATCAGTAAATGTTTGCAAAATGAGAGAGTCTGTATCGGAATAAAGAAGATGGACTTTATCCCCAAACACATTTTTAATTGAATTATAGTAAAAATCATATATTATATGTTTGGATAATTCCAGAACACAGAAGCCAATATAAATAGGTTTGTCGTAGGTAACATTCAACTTTTTCATTTGAATCGCTACTAGATTATCCGAAAATATTAAGCAACTTTTAAAATTTGGTTTTGCTATTAAACTTTCAGCACCTATTCTCCTACCCTCGTTTTCCCAATGTGTTATTAACCTAATATCAACCCTACGATCAACATTCTCTATTGTTTTCCCATACACACTATTGTTCATAAGTTTGTAAAAGTCTTTCTCAAATTTGCTGGTAGCATTATTTCGCATTCGCGTATTTAAATCAATGTAACTTTTTAACCACATTGATTGTTTAAATTTCAAAACGCGATGAAGTTTTGTTAAATTTAACCCAGCCTTCAAGCACTGTTTCAAATTTCTGCGGTGAATTACATACCGCTGTTTATTATTTAAATTTGGAATTAACTTCGATAATTTACTACCTGGCGGAACTAAATTTTCTGCACAATACGGTAAGTCATTGTGGAGATTATGAAGCTCTTCATGATATTCTAAATCAACCTCTAAAATGTAACCATCAGTTGAATCATCTCTTATTGAAGCAACATCGAAAGCTATAATCTCTGATTTAGACAACCATCTAAACTCACCGGTTGGAAGTGGTTGGGACATGGCTGCGCCGTAAAGGTTTGTAGCGTCGAGATAGTTAATAAAGGAAGAGGGTACTGAAGAATCATAATGTGGCATATATTTATTATTAGCAACAGCTTTTCGCTTCGAACACTGAGCAACCCCACCCCTTATGCCTTTTTTAATAAAATGTAACATGTCAACATCAGTCAACAACTCTAACTGTATTTCAGTGTATTTTAACATGGCTGCCCAACTTAAACTTGGAACAGTAAAAAATTGACAAGGTTCGAGTGAGTAAGCCGTAATGCAAACGCTTCGAAAAGCCTCAAAAATATCAGCCAATAGGAGTACATCAGATTTTAAATAAATATATGAGAAATCAGCCAACGTTTGGCAATTAAAAGTCTCCCACACCAATTTAGCTCGAGCATAATCGGAATCAGATAACGCCTCCTTTGTTAAATTATTATAAAATTGCGACCAAGATAGCAACTCTCGTTCATCCAGCCGCTTCAAGCAATCAACATATGAATAAGGAAACACACCTTTTTGTCTAATCAAATTAAATTTCACCTCATCTGAGAAGTATTTACGAATTTCTATACATTGTTCATCTTTAAGATTTTTTGCTAAACTGTCTAAAGAGGAAAATCTAAAACTATCTAAAAATCTTGACTATCTCCGATAATGATTCCACAGATATTACTTTACTACCAAGTTTAAAATATGACACATGTTTACATTTTAAGACATTACTTATTGCTATTGTCAGTCTTTGAATAGCGCATGCCCCGCTGCAGAGTAATCGTAGCAAAGAATCTGGATGCAAATATTGCAAATCTTGCAGAACACCGTTATTTGTTGGCAGTTTTCTAACAAAATATTGCACCATATCGATGTAAGCTTTCTTCAACTGCAGTCGTATTCTGCATTGATCAGAGTCATTTAAGTGTCTGTCCAAAAAAAGTTTTTTGGTAGAAATTCCAAAATCGAAAGTACTTAACTTGATTAAATTTTTCGAATCGTTCAAGTCAATTTTGGCTAGTTGGCGTGCATTTTTAGCACTATTGCTACTATCCATCAACTTTTCTTTCATAACAAGTTTTGCAAATATACAGCAATTCTCCACACGATAAATAGAATAGATGAATACGAGGTTCTATAGATTGAAATCGGGCCAGAAAAAATTCAACAAGATCGAGTAAATGAACAACAAAACAAAGATAAATACGTGTTAATGGATCCTTCAAATGTTTTATTATACGCTGGTAGCGATCTGTTTTTTCTGCATCATACTTAAACCTTTTCTCTTCTGGTAAGGTTTTCAAAAAATATTTTGAAAGGTTACCCCACTGTTCTAAAATACTAAGCAGAACCTTTTTAAGGCTACGCCAACGGCTGGGTACGTAAAAAGCATAAATCGCTGATTGATATGAAGGAAAGGATTTGCGAAGTTCATTCTCTAATTTTTCCAAGGAAAGTGACATGTACTTTTCTTTGCGTGTATTGTTACAATAAAGTCGTTATATTTTGAACGCTAAAGAAATAAGGACTAGGAATTCCTGTAGCGCATTTCAAAAACTCAATAAATATGTAAAGAACCGTAAGATACAGCCCCAGAATCCCTGTGAAATAATGATACAATTTCTGTTCAGTTTACACTACTAATCGAGCTGTTGGTACTTACATGTTTTCCATAACATTTTCTCTATTAGTTGTTTCTTACTGTATTCTTTTATGTTACTTTTAGACAATAACAGCAGGGAACATAATACAAAAGTCATCGTAATTGAGGCCTAAGCAAGGACATAATTCAATTCTGGTATTGGACTGATATAGTACTTAGTATCGTTGCAATATTTAGTAACATTACTCGCACGAGGTCTGAATGCATCTCTAAATCTGAATATTTAAGTATTTAGAATTGTATTTAAGATTTTCTACACTTCACAAAAATGTTACCATACTACAAAAATCCTCCGACTGTTAGGAGCGATATAAAAATGTCTCCAAGCAGAAAAAAAGTCTAATGCGTGACGATAAGACTTATTTTCATTTTTTCTTTCCTTTACCTCATCCTGGTAGGAAGGTACTGTAGTTTTGTAAAATTAAAACGTGCAAATTATTAAATTTATCTTTATACTTACGCATTTCGTGTTCGCAGTTTTGGTTCATGATACACTTCTATACTGGAGTGCAGCTTTTCTTTGAATGAAAAATCTAAAACCTGCAGCGAATGAAGAATGCTTTCGTCATCCCCACTGTAATGAGTAATCGACTTTTATACTAAATGTTTTCTACGTGTAATTAACAGAAAGATAACTAATTGATAAAAATATATATGTATTACTGCAGGAGTAAAAGAGTTAACATTATTTATTGTATGTGTTAAACATCTGACGACCATTCGCTGTTCTAAAATACTAAGCAGAACCTTTTTAAGGCTAAACCAACGGCTGGGTACGTAAAAAGCATAAATCACTGATCGATATGAAGGAAAGGATTTGCGAAGTTCATTCTCTAATTTTTCCAAGGAAAGTGACATGCACTTTTCTTTGTGTGTATTGTTACAATAAGGTCGTTATATTTTGAACGCTAAAGAAATAAGGACTAGGAATTCCTGTAGCGCATTTCAAAAACTCAATAAATATGTAAAGAACCGTGAGATACAGCCCCAGAATCCCTGTGAAATTATGATACGATTTCTGTTCAGTTTACACTACTAATCAAGCTGTTGGTACTTACATGTTTTCCATAACATTTTCTCTATTAGTTGTTTCTTACTGTATTCTTTTATGTTACTTTTAGACAATAACAGCGGGGAACATAATGCAATTGTAATCGTAATTGAGGCCTAAGCAAGGACATAATTCAATTCTGGTATTGGACTGATATAGTACTTAGTATCGTTGCAATATTTAGTAACATTACTCGTACGAGGTCTGAATGTATCTCTGAATCTGAATATTTAAGTATTTAGAATTGTATTTAAGATTTTCTACACTTCACAAAAATGTTACCATACTACAAAAATCCTCCGACTGTTAGGAGCGATATAAAAATGTCTCCAAGCAGAAAAAAAAATAATGCGTGACGATAAGACTTATTTTCATTTTTTCTTTCCTTTACCTCATCCTGGTAGGAAGGTACTGTAGTTTTGTAAAATTAAAACGTGCAAATTATTAAATTTATCTTTATACTTACGCATTTCGTGTTCGCAGTTTTGGTTCATGATACACTTCTATACTGGAGTGCAGCTTTTCTTTGAATGAAAAATCTAAAACCTGCAGCGAATGAAGAATGCTTTCGTCATCCCCACTGTAATGAGTAATCGACTTTTATACTAAATGTTTTCTACGTGTAATTAACAGAAAGATAACTAATTGATAAAAATATATATGTATTACTGCAGGAGTAAAAGAGTTAACATTATTTATTGTATGTGTTAAACATCTGACGACCATTCGCTGTTCTAAACTACTAAGCAGAACCTTTTTAAGGCTAACCCAACGGCTGGGTACGTAAAAAGCATAAATCACTGATCGATATGAAGGAAAGGATTTGCGAAGTTCATTCTCTAATTTTTCCAAGGAAAGTGACATGCACTTTTCTTTGTGTGTATTGTTACAATAAGGTCGTTATATTTTGAACGCTAAAGAAATAAGGACTAGGAATTCCTGTAGCGCATTTCAAAAACTCAATAAATATGTAAAGAACCGTGAGATACAGCCCCAGAATCCCTGTGAAATTATGATACGATTTCTGTTCAGTTTACACTACTAATCGAGCTGTTGGTACTTACATGTTTTCCATAACATTTTCTCTATTAGTTGTTTCTTACTGTATTCTTTTATGTTACTTTTAGACAATAACAGCAGGGAACATAATGCAAAAGTCATCGTAATTGAGGCCTAAGCAAGGACATAATTCAATTCTGGTATTGGACTGATATAGTACTTAGTATCGTTGCAATATTTAGTAACATTACTCGCACGAGGTCTGAATGCATCTCTAAATCTGAATATTTAAGTATTTAGAATTGTATTTAAGATTTTCTACACTTCACAAAAATGTTACCATACTACAAAAATCCTCCGACTGTTAGGAGCGATATAAAAATGTCTCCAAGCAGAAAAAAAGTCTAATGCGTGACGATAAGACTTATTTTCATTTTTTCTTTCCTTTACCTCATCCTGGTAGGAAGGTACTGTAGTTTTGAAAAATTAAAACGTGCAAATTATTAAATTCATAAGAAAAGATTTGGTTTCAATTATGGCTAGAATAGACCACTACATGTTTCGTTCTTGTTTGAACTCATCAGGTGGACATAATTCTAACCATAATTGAGACCAAAAGCAAACAGGCATATATACGCCAGAAAGTATAAAACTAACGGGGAATTAAACTAATAACGCCCTCTATTATGTGCGGCGAGAAAAAGTTGCAAAGCAACAAACCGGCAAAGTTGCGATCGGAACCTGCTAAGCAGGTATCTGCGATCGCACCGGCCTCTAAGCACAAAACACAGAAACGCCCGTGTGGCAAGAAATAAGAAAAGATTTGGTTTCAATTATGGCTAGAATAGACCACTACATGTTTCGTTCTTGTTTGAACTCATCAGGTGGACATAATTCTAACCATAATTGAGACCAAAAGCAAACAGGCATATATACGCCAGAAAGTATAAAACTAACGGGGAATTAAACTAATAACGCCCTCTATTATGTGCGGCGAGAAAAAGTTGCAAAGCAACAAACCGGCAAAGTTGCGATCGGAACCTGCTAAGCAGGTATCTGCGATCGCACCGGCCTCTAAGCACAAAACACAGAAACGCCCGTGTGGCAAGAAATAAGAAAAGATTTGGTTTCAATTATGGCTAGAATAGACCACTACATGTTTCGTTCTTGTTTGAACTCATCAGGTGGACATAATTCTAACCATAATTGAGACCAAAAGCAAACAGGCATATATACGCCAGAAAGTATAAAACTAACGGGGAATTAAACTAATAACGCCCTCTATTATGTGCGGCGAGAAAAAGTTGCAAAGCAACAAACCGGCAAAGTTGCGATCGGAACCTGCTAAGCAGGTATCTGCGATCGCACCGGCCTCTAAGCACAAAACACAGAAACGCCCGTGTGGCAAGAAATAAGAAAAGATTTGGTTTCAATTATGGCTAGAATAGACCACTACATGTTTCGTTCTTGTTTGAACTCATCAGGTGGACATAATTCTAACCATAATTGAGACCAAAAGCAAACAGGCATATATACGCCAGAAAGTATAAAACTAACGGGGAATTAAACTAATAACGCCCTCTATTATGTGCGGCGAGAAAAAGTTGCAAAGCAACAAACCGGCAAAGTTGCGATCGGAACCTGCTAAGCAGGTATCTGCGATCGCACCGGCCTCTAAGCACAAAACACAGAAACGCCCGTGTGGCAAGAAATAAGAAAAGATTTGGTTTCAATTATGGCTAGAATAGACCACTACATGTTTCGTTCTTGTTTGAACTCATCAGGTGGACATAATTCTAACCATAATTGAGACCAAAAGCAAACAGGCATATATACGCCAGAAAGTATAAAACTAACGGGGAATTAAACTAATAACGCCCTCTATTATGTGCGGCGAGAAAAAGTTGCAAAGCAACAAACCGGCAAAGTTGCGATCGGAACCTGCTAAGCAGGTATCTGCGATCGCACCGGCCTCTAAGCACAAAACACAGAAACGCCACACGGGCGTTTCTGTGTTTTGTGCTTAGAGGCCGGTGCGATCGCAGATACCTGCTTAGCAGGTTCCGATCGCAACTTTGCCGGTTTGTTGCTTTGCAACTTTTTCTCGCCGCACATAATAGAGGGCGTTATTAGTTTAATTCCCCGTTAGTTTTATACTTTCTGGCGTATATATGCCTGTTTGCTTTTGGTCTCAATTATGGTTAGAATTATGTCCACCTGATGAGTTCAAACAAGAACGAAACATGTAGTGGTCTATTCTAGCCATAATTGAAACCAAATCTTTTCTTATTTCTTGCCACACGGGCGTTTCTGTGTTTTGTGCTTAGAGGCCGGTGCGATCGCAGATACCTGCTTAGCAGGTTCCGATCGCAACTTTGCCGGTTTGTTGCTTTGCAACTTTTTCTCGCCGCACATAATAGAGGGCGTTATTAGTTTAATTCCCCGTTAGTTTTATACTTTCTGGCGTATATATGCCTGTTTGCTTTTGGTCTCAATTATGGTTAGAATTATGTCCACCTGATGAGTTCAAACAAGAACGAAACATGTAGTGGTCTATTCTAGCCATAATTGAAACCAAATCTTTTCTTATTTCTTGCCACACGGGCGTTTCTGTGTTTTGTGCTTAGAGGCCGGTGCGATCGCAGATACCTGCTTAGCAGGTTCCGATCGCAACTTTGCCGGTTTGTTGCTTTGCAACTTTTTCTCGCCGCACATAATAGAGGGCGTTATTAGTTTAATTCCCCGTTAGTTTTATACTTTCTGGCGTATATATGCCTGTTTGCTTTTGGTCTCAATTATGGTTAGAATTATGTCCACCTGATGAGTTCAAACAAGAACGAAACATGTAGTGGTCTATTCTAGCCATAATTGAAACCAAATCTTTTCTTATTTCTTGCCACACGGGCGTTTCTGTGTTTTGTGCTTAGAGGCCGGTGCGATCGCAGATACCTGCTTAGCAGGTTCCGATCGCAACTTTGCCGGTTTGTTGCTTTGCAACTTTTTCTCGCCGCACATAATAGAGGGCGTTATTAGTTTAATTCCCCGTTAGTTTTATACTTTCTGGCGTATATATGCCTGTTTGCTTTTGGTCTCAATTATGGTTAGAATTATGTCCACCTGATGAGTTCAAACAAGAACGAAACATGTAGTGGTCTATTCTAGCCATAATTGAAACCAAATCTTTTCTTATTTCTTGCCACACGGGCGTTTCTGTGTTTTGTGCTTAGAGGCCGGTGCGATCGCAGATACCTGCTTAGCAGGTTCCGATCGCAACTTTGCCGGTTTGTTGCTTTGCAACTTTTTCTCGCCGCACATAATAGAGGGCGTTATTAGTTTAATTCCCCGTTAGTTTTATTAAATTCATCTTTATACTTACACATTTCGTGTTCGCAGTTTTGGTTCATGATACACTTCTATACTGGAGTGCAGCTTTTCTTTGAATGAAAAATCTAAAACCTGCAGCGAATGATGAATGCTTTCGTCATCCCCACTGTAATGAGTAATCGACTTTTATACTAAATGTTTTCTACGTGTGATTAACAGAAAGATAACTAATTGATAAAAATATATATTACTGCAGGAGTAAAAGAGTTAACATTATTCATTAACTGTGTTCAACATTGTAATACTCCAGCTCTTCCCAGGTAGCTTAGAGCCAGAGTTCGAAGAAATAATAAGATCGAACTGCAAATCAAATTATTTATAATGTTTATTAACTGCTAATTACAATGCAAAAATAAATTACTGTATCGGAAAAATGTAAAATGTAAAATTAATAATTTTATGTATAATAAAACAAAACACAATCAAAATGTTTGCAATAAATAATGTCCCCTCTTGGACGAGTTGACTATGGTAGATAGATTTCATTTCATCGAACTAATTCTGCGCCGACTATCAGCTGACGGGTGTCTCAATCTGCGCACGTCCACTCTGTTCCACTTGAACGCTTCGGTCGATAACTGGATCGCGTCAAAAATGGCGTTCACGTGCTTTGGTGTTTCTGTAAATATAATTAATGTCTTTTGCACACTCTACATTCACTCAATGCAGTTCAAAACAAAGCACCTCAGCTTTGAAATTAAATTCATTTATTCCAGTGACTACGGTTTTATTTCTCCTTCCTTCGGGATTCTTGTTTCCAAGAAAGACAGGATTGAATTCTACTAAATTGAGCTGGTGCACTGGTTTTATACCCAGTGAAGGTGGCAGGTATGTTTGGAAGGAGTTATTCTGGGAGTTCCTTTTCCCCACACCACTTTCTTCGCGAGCACTTCGCGTTAAAATTGTCTACTACGAGCGCCACGAACCTGCCCTGTCTTGGAATTACAACAATATAAATCCTTTCGAATTATTAAAACATTGTTGTTTACAGGATACTTCGTAACAATGTTTGTCGATTTAAAATATTAGTTCATCTAAAATGCTTGTTGATTTAAAATGTTACATGAATTAAAATGTTACTTCAATTAATATGTTACATGAATTAAAATATTAGTTGATAATTTTAATTCGGCGCGTTACGCAGTGCGTAGTCCACTTGGCCACAGATAACTTGGCAACATCGCAAAAATTGAACTTGATTTGACAACAAAACAAAACGACAAATTGTGACCAAATCGAAACACACTACTTTATTTTGTGAAAGTATTTCAAAAGATAAATTAAATTTTTTTAACTGTGAAAACTATTAGTGTAGCTAGTACGGATAAGAAACCGACAGAATTGGAAGCTCGGGATTTTATATTAAATATTGATCTTAAGATGCTTTTTTGTAAAATAAATACCCTGTCAATATTCGCCGCACTTTCCCATATCAATATGTTGTATGTTAGGACAGATTGCACTAATGCATAATAAATATTCTTAAGATGTTCCTAGGAAAGTTCCGCCTTTAAACAGCGTATTGCAAAACGTGTGCTGCTTAATCTATTGCATATATGATCTACATGAAGTGACCAGTTTAACTTGTTATCTACATTTATTCCTAAACATTTACACGATAAGCTAGTGTTTAAAATTGCATTATTACATCGGCAGCTTAAATTAGGCAGTGCCCCTCGTTTATGAAAATGTATACAAGACGTTTTATTAACATTCACCAATAAACCATTTTTTCCGCACCAATCAGTGAAGGCATTGATAGTTACAAGCCCACAAACGAAACAAAAAAATAACCCTGAAATACAACTACAATAAACAACAACTGAACAAATAACTCTGATAATACAACAACTAAACTATATAATAATCAATTGAACTATTTATTAGCAGTAATATAATGTATGTAGATACCTTCTATCATGGTGATTATATCACAACATAGGAACTAAATCATTATTATCAATAAATAGAACATAGCAACTGCTTGGTAACAACATCAATGAAATAAAAGATAATATTAACAATTATTATTAATTAATTTTCTTATTTTCCTCTAGATTTCGAATTTTCTTTCTGCTAAGCCTTTCAGTTCGTCTCTTACCTGTTTACACTTTTCCAAACCCATTGAAATAATTTGTTGAGCTCTAATCATATCTTCTTTTTTGGTAATCTTAGAGTACAGACATTTCCAACTTTTTATTTCCTTCATTCAGAAAATGTTCGACTACCTCCGGTTCTACGTTTCTCGGTGAAGTGAAGTGTGGTATGGCGCCGGTCACAGGTGTGAATGAGAGCACCTCCAACTTTTCGTGTAAACTTTGTAAAAAAAAAGTGCTTAAGTGACCGTAAGTGTATTATATGCGAAAGGGTTAGTCATGTTAGTTGTTTGAAACTATTTAAAAACATTAAACAGATTGACAGTACAACAAATAACTGTTGTGAAAATTTGGAAGACAATAACGGTGACGACCTTGAACTGTCACTTGTAAGTGTTGACAAAAACTCTTCAGCTACAGAAGCGGCCGATAAAATCGAAATATCGTACTTAAAGAAACTCTTAATCCACAAAGACACCATTATAAGCAGTTTCCAGGACACCATATCATCCTTAAAAGAACAAATCAACTTATTAAGCCAATTAATAAATAAATGTAAGTCCAACGCCATCTATCGGTTCTATTCCGGTACAAACTAGGAAAATTTTTGCAGCCGGTAATGCGAAACCTAATCAACATAAAGACTCACAAGTGCCATCTACTCTTTACAAACACAAAAATAATTGGCCTTATCTAAACAACAACATAACCTCCACATCAAACCAAAACAATAGTAAAATTACTACACAAGTAGTCGCTAATGCTATTACAAAGGTCCAAGTGGACTTAAAACAAAATATCATAAAAAATAAAGGTAAGAATACATCTCCACCTCAAGCAGCTGCCCACAACAATTTAGATAAAAAAGCATCAATTCCAATTCCGCTCGCAAATAGTGGTTCAGAAAATACAAATGATTTTACTCAAGCAACATACAAACGCAAAAAAAGCAGCAAATCACAGGTACGTGTCCGGAAACGGCAGATAACTTCAATGGAATAAAATCAGAACAAAGATATAGGTATCATGCTGCAAGATATCCCTTAACAATAAAGGAAGACGATCTAAGAAAACATCTGAATAAAAAGTTTGAACGAAATGACTTTACGGTTGAAAAACTGACCACTGCACATCCAAATACCACCTTTAATTCTTTTAAAGTAGGGGCTCACATATCTCTTCTAGATATTCTGTACAAAGCTGACTCTTGGGGAGCGGAAATACTGTAAGTTCAAATTGTTTCGTCTCCACAAAAGCAACTAATACACGTGTAAACCAGAATCAAAATAATTCCAAGTTACATCTAATGTTTCAGAACATCCAATCAAACACCAATAAAAAAACGAAATTGACGCGTTTTTCCAAGAACTCGATAATAAATACAGTCAAATATGTTCTTCTGAACATTGGTTACTTAATACCGAAGCGGACGTACTAAAAATTGGTGACATGTCAATAGCTACACATTTTTTTGCGTAAAAATCACGCACATGGTGGTGTACTCATACTAACAAAACCTGAAATTAAACATCATAACCTGGACATATCAAAGCTATCTATAGAAATGCATTGTGAACTTTCTGGTATTTACCTACCCGATCTCGACACTAACATAATAGTACTATATCGCTCTCCCAATGGAGATTTCAGTAAATTTCTTGATTGCTTAACAGTCTTATTCACTTTTTTTTTTTTTTTTAATTAATTTATTTGCAAATTTACAATCTACTCAATTACAGAGTAATAAGTAAATATGTTGACATGGTTGCTATTTGACATGAGTTGGGCACCATCCACTGATGGGTCTCCAGGATTCACTCAACAAGGTCTTCCGGCCACTGTCTTTTGAGTCTTCTGTTCTCGATCTGGTAGGAGTAGAGGTCGGCAAGGAACTGATTGGTGTGATTTAAGGTGCGATCACTGCTTTTCATAGCAGAGTTCTTGATGACATCAGAGATGAAGGGGATTCGGAGGTCGTTATGAAGGGTCTGGTTGCTGATATACCATGGAGCGCTGGCCAGAGTACGCAGCGTCTTCGATTGATAGGATTGTAAGATTTTGGTATTTGAGGGTTTGCTGCATCCCCATAGCTCAATACCGTAAGTCCATATAGGTGTTAGGATGACTTTATACAGTAACAGCTTACTTTCTAAGTTCAATGGGGATTTACGCCCAATTAGCCAGTACATGTTTTTTGTCTGCAGATTTAATTGCTGTCGTTTGGCTTTTATATGTGCTTTCCATTTCAGTTTTTGATCCAGGTGGAGTCCTAGGTATCTCACCTCAGTTTTTATTGGAATAGGTTGGTTGAAAATATAAACTTGCGGACAAACTGCGCGTTTAGTGGTAAATGTAATTTGTGAGGATTTACTGCTGTTTACTTTGATCCTCCAATGATTGAGCCAGGTTTGGAGGAGGTTTAGATGAAGTTGTAGCTTATCAGATGCGTTGTTAGGGTTGGTATCTGATGACATTATTGCAGTGTCATCTGCGAAGGTAGCGATTAGGGTATTGTTTGTGGTTGGGATGTCTTCAGTATAGAGAAGGTATAGAAAGGGACCGAGGACACTTCCTTGCGGAACACCAGAGTTTATGGAGTGGTAGGTTGAGGGAGTGTTCTCGAATTGGACTTGGAAATGCCTGCCAGTTAGGTAGGATTTTAGGAGGAGGTAAATTTGGTGGGGTAGCTTTCTTTTTATTTTATATAAGATTCCGGAATGCCATACTTTATCGAAGGCTTGCTGGATGTCTAAGAATACTGAGGCACACATTCTTTTTCCTTCGAGATTTTACTTAATAAAGTTAACTATTCTGTGGCATTGTTGAATGGTTGAGTGTCCTTCGCGGAATCCAAATTGGTGCTGTGGAATAATTTCATCTATTGGTATTATTTCTTTGATTCTGTATAGTAGTAATCGCTCAAATAGTTTCGATAGGAGGGGTAACAGGCTTATTGGTCGGTATGAGCTAGTTTCTTGTGGAGGTTTACCGGGCTTGGCGATCATGGTTATTTGAGCATATTTCCACTGAGTAGGGAAGTGGGAGATAGCAAGCATACGGTTGTATATCGTTGCAATGAGAACTATAGCTTTTTTTGGGAGATGCTTTAGTACGTTCCCCACTATAAGGTCATAGCCAGGGGCTTTATATGAGTTGGTTAGTTTTATTTCTCTGTAGACTTCTGCAGGTGATACTGGTCTCAGAGGTAAAGATAATTGACCAGGTGAGTTGAGATATTCTTCTATTTCAGCGTCAAAATTAGGGTCATTAGATGGCAGTGGTGTAAAAACTTGCGCGAGGTGTTCTCCGAATAAGTTTGCTTTTTCTTCTTTTGATCGAGCCCAGCTTCTATCATGTTTTCTTAGGGGAGGGACTGAAGTGACAGGCCTTTTGAATTTTTTAGTCGCTTGCCAGATAGAGTGATCTACTGGCGATAGATTAGATATATAGTAGGTAAATGTATCGTTTCTATTTTCTTGAATAGCGATATGTAGTCGGTGGTTTAAATTGTTTAGGATGGTTTTGTCTCGAGGATTTCTAGATCTTTGCCATTTAGCACGAGCTCTGCGTTTTTCTACAACTAGTTCTCTTATATGGAGTGGTATGTTTTGGCTTACAGGTGCTATTTTATTTTCAATCGGAGTAGATTTCCAGGCTGCTTCTTGAATAAGGTTAGTGAGGTACTCTACAGTTTCGTCAACATCTTCAGATGTGTGCATTCTGTGAGCTAGGTTGATATTGTCGTTAAAGAAGAGTTGGAACTGTTTCCAGTCTGTCTTTGCGTTACAAAGTTTTGGCGGTGGTGTTTTCCAGATAACAGTACTAAGGGTTATTATAATTGGGGTGTGATCTGATTCTAAATCAGAGTTGTTTTCAATTTTGCTGAATATATTGGAGATGCCTTTGGTGATTGCAAAGTCTAAAAGATCCGGGATTTCGTTTAGGTCCGTCGGCCAATAAGTTGGTTCTCCGGCAGACATAACGTTGAGATTATGGTTTTGTATGGTTTGGAAAAGTGACCGTCCTTTAGGTGTAATTAGTCTGGAACCCCAGGCAGTGTGCTTGGCGTTCCAGTCTCCTGCTACCAGAAAGCGAGGTTCAATTTGAAGTAGAAATTCTTGATATTCTTCAGCTGAAATGGCATGCCTAGGAGGAGAGTAAATGGCTCCAATAGTTAATAGCCAGGGGAATAGGTTTACTTTTACTAAAGTGCTTTGTATTTTGTTGGTTATATACGGTGGTAACATGTAGTGGTCTATTGCTGTTCTGATGATGACTGCGGAATCTGCATGGGCAGTTCCGTCAGGATGATTTGCATAGTATATGTTGTAGTGTGGATTTTTTATTACTGTATACGATGTAGTGCGACTTTCGGCTATCAGAAGTATATCAATTTTGTTGTATTTTAGAAATAGTTATTTCGTGAACATGATTTTTCAATCCGTTTGAATTCCATGCCGCTATTCTTATTGAGGAAGCCATTACTTAGCTAATTTGTTTATGACTGTTGTAAGCATGGTTAAAATCATGCTGTTTTGGTTTAGCAATTGTGAGAACATATTTTTAAATTCATTTAGAAAAGTGGTCATTTTATCAGCTAACTCATCATTGTTGTTTATTCTTCTTGCTGCGACATGTGAGTAGTTTGGAAAGTTTGGAGGGGTGTCAGTCAAGGGTTGCTGATTAGTTGAAGTGTATGCTGTTGGGTTTATTTTGTTTGGGGTTCTCATGGTTAATTGCTTAGGCATGTTTCTAGCTTTTAAGTCTCTATAGATAGTGCATCCTCTATAATTGGCGGGGTGATGCCATTGCATAGGGCGCATGTCGCGGGAGTATCCCTAGTCTTTTTACAAATTTTGCTATCGTGTGGTCCTCCACATTTAACACAGTTGTAAGACTTTGTGCAGTAGGTCTTGGAATGACCGTACGCTTGGCAGCGTGTACATTGAATTATGCTGTTCTTGATACGAGGTGCTTCTACTCTTATTTTAGTTCTTTGTAGAAACTCTACTTTATATATTTCTTTATTGTTAGGTTTTGGTCCAAGGTCAATGAAAAACATTGGTAGTGGATCTTTACTTACTCTATGTCTGATGTTTATGATGTTTCTAACGGAGTGGCCTAGGCTTTGTAGTTCATCCTTTATTTCTTGAATAGGGATTGAGTGGTGTAGATCGCGTAAAACAACTCTGTAAGCTGTTTCTTGTTTGATTTGATAGGTGTGGTGGACTATTCCTTCATCAAGTAAATAAGTTTTTAACTTCCTATATGCATCAATGGTTTTCGTATTTATCTTTACTGTGTTATTAGATAAGGATTTAGAGTAGAATCTTTCCTGTTCGATGATTTTGCTTAGATTATCAGTCATAGCTCTGAAATTTGTAACTCCGTAAATATATATTGGTGGAGGACTGGGATCCGAAGATTGTGTTTCAGTTTTATTTTCGTTTAAAGTGTTATCAGTATTAGCGTTGTGCTCTGTTTCAGAGAATATTTGAAATCTGTTTGTTGTGGTTGTTGATGACATGTCTCTAACTGTTTTGTTTTGTAACATTCTTTTTCTTTTTTTAATAATTGTTTGCCAAGGGTGTTTGTTATTATCTCCCTCTTGAGTTTTGTCCATTTCTTCGTCTTCGTCACTTTCATTGTTATGGCTAAATTGTACAGGTTGAGAGAAAGCTGTGTGAGTGTTATTTAAGTTTGACAAGTTTAAAGGTGGGACTTGATTTAGGAAGAGATTTTGAAATTGTGGTATCGATGTTTGGGTTTGGTACAATTGACCTGGGTAAGGATTTGGTTGAGATTGACTTATCTGATATATGTAGTTTGGCATCGGCTGTGATTGATTTTGCATTTCGGACATCGGTTGAAAATTATTCCAATTGTTTGGATAATTGTTGGATGACCCGGGTATATTCCCGGCCGGAAACATTTCACTACATAAATGTCTGTAAAACACAATATAGTTAAACGGATTAGAATTTGAATTTAATCTGTGCGCCGATAACAGAGTTATCGAGCGCGTGCACAAGCGATAAACACTCGGCCGTCTTTCAGAGATAGGAGAGCGGCGATAGACACGTCTTTATTCTGTGAAAGTCAACCGAGAACCCAGTCTTATTCACTAAAATTGATTGTGTTACCAGCTGGAGTTCTTTTTTCCCCAATTCTAATTCCAATTGTAATTCGGTAAATCTCTGTTCTGTCTGAGGCACATATATTATTTGTAGTTATAATTATTAAACAGTTAAAATTCTTACCATTTTTAACGAGCGAACAGGAACAGCTGACGCGCTAGTGACAGTGACTAGAGGCGACTTCAACATATGGTTCAACCAAAACGACCGTGAAGAAAAACGTGTAATGAATTTTATGAACAGCTATGGTTTGAAAAGCTTAGTAAAATTTCCAACAGGAGGCAAAAACTGCTTAGATAATATTTTTACAAATTTCCCGGATTTGTCAATTTACCCAGTAGATTAGATACTCACCTATCTGATCATAGTGGCGTGAGCTGTGAAATTCATTACAAGTCAGTCACAAATCCAGTAATAAAGCCGGTTTGTCGACCCATCACAAGAACAGGTAAATTTAACTATTACAAGCTACTTGAACGGACAGACTGGAACTTTACAAAGGATTCATGTATAAATATAAACGAAAAGTTTGAACTCTTGACACAAATAATGGTACGTAATTATAACAATGCTTTTCCCTAAAAAAGTATATTAAGACAAAACAAGACAAAAATTATTGGGGGTAGTGGTTCACGCAGGATTTAAAAAACATGAGATAACTTTCATCTACTTTATGAAATCTGCAAAAGGAATAAAGAGAAAGACCTCGCCTTAGCCAAACTGCAGAGGCAAATATAAAAACAGAATTAAATATGCTAAAGTGAATAGCAATAATAAATTTATAAAAAAATCCAACAATAACCCAAAGGCAATGTGGGATGTAATTATCACTAAACTTCACTGAAGTGCTCATCGGAAGTGGGCAGATTTTGCTGAAGGAGCGCAAGAGGGTTCCGGTAGCAGTTTTAATGGAGGCGACTCGATTTACTCCATCCTTGCCGGGATAAAGGCTGATGATTCGACCTATTCTCCAACAGAGGGGTGGGAGATTGTCAACTTTGACGAGGACCATAGTGTTCTCTTGCAGATCAGACTGGTGTTTTTTCCATTTAAATCTTTGCTGAAGCTCAGCTACGTATTCCTGGCTCCAGCGTTTCCAGATCAATTGTTTAAATTTTTGTATATTCTGGAAAACTGAGAGTCTGGACTCTTTGACTGAAGTGACGTCTGGCTCAGGTAGAGACGCCATGAGTCGTTCAATTAGAAAATGAGAGGGAGTCAGACGATCGAGGTCATTAGGATCAGCCGACAGTGGAGACAATGATCGGGAATTCAGGATTGCTTCGATTTGCGTAAGCAAGGTTGTAAACTCCTCGAACGTCAGAAGAGCATCACCGATAACCCTTTTGATATGAAATTTTGTCGATGTTATGCCAGCTTCCCACAAACCACCGAAGTGTGGAGAGTGGGCAGGTATAAAGTGCCACTCTATTCTGTCGCTTGCTAAAGTCTCGGGAATAAATACTGATTGATTTTTCAACAATTTGCCTATGTCGACCAGCTTCGAATTATCGCCCACGAAGTTCGTACCATTGTCAGAGTATATGTGGAGGGGCTTTCCTCTACGAGATATAAAACGCTTGAGAGCTAATATAAAGGATTCGCTTGATAGATCTGAAACTAACTCGAGGTGTACCGCCTTAGTTAGGAAACAGACGAACAGACATAAATAAGCCTTTATGATCTTTGGAGCGCGACCTTTACGATCCTTTATCATAAAGGGACCACCGTAATCTATACCGGTTACGTGGAAAGGGGGCGAGGGCGTAACACTCGCGGATGGCAGATTTCCCATAATGGGATGTGTGGTGGAGGAAGAGAGGCGGAAACACTTGTGGCACCGGCGAACTACTTGTTTCGCAAAATTTCGACCGGAAGTGATCCAAAAATTGTTTCTAACGTTGGCGAGCAACAATGGCGGACCTGCGTGTAGAAACCGTAAATGTTCAAGTGCAAAGATTAATTTTGCAAGAGGATGCTTGCCTGCAACTAGCATTGGATGCTTTTTGTTAAACGAATAAGCTGAATTTTGCAACCTACCGCCCGCGCCGGCGCGAAAAATACCTTTGGGGTCTATGAACGGATGCAAACTTGATATTGCGCTTAAATTTTTGATCTGTTTGTTTGACCTCAACGGTTCGAGCTCATCTTGGAACGATTCTCGTTGTGACTCTTTCATAAAAGAACATAACGCATTTTGTAGTTCTTCGGTAGACAGGGGACCTAGAGCTCTATCTTTGCAAGGTTTTTGACAATTATGTCGGAATCTGAAGCAGCATGCTACAACTCTTTCCAGACGAGTTAAATTGGAAAAATCGGAAAGGGGGAATCGTTGTGCGATACCTGCAAACGTAAAGAATTTCCACAGAGCTCTAACTTAGGAACAGTTAGAGGTTTTATGGGAGCGACCTTTGCCTTTGCATATAGCAAATGGACTTGGATTTCACGACACACGTTAATTGAGCGCAAGTAAATGCATGCGCCGTATCCACAAACGGATGCGTCAGAGAAACCACGCATTTCGATGAATGATGGGTTTTGGCAGATGACATGCCTGGGTATTGCAATGTCGTTTAGGGCTATAAGCTCATCCCCGTATGACAGCCATTCTGTTTTTATGGGACTGGGAACTGGGTCATCCCAGGACAATTTTCCCAACCAAAGTCTTTGGAGGATTGTTTTGCAACGATTGTGCAAGGGCTGAGAAATCCTAAGGGATCGAATATCTGAGAAATCTCAGAAAGAATGGTGCGTTTGGTCACATTATCACTTGGGTGCAGTGAAATTGAATACATAAGATTGTCAGTAGAAAATGACCAAACTAAACCTAGGGTATGTGTGTGTTCATGAGTTCCGAACTCAAGTACAGCTGGGTGAACATCAGAGGAATTGATGCCTTTGAGGACTGCTGGATCATTAGAAATCCATTTTCGTAGTTTGAAACAACCTTTATGAAGGGTATAGATCAGATAATGGCAAATCTTTAGAGCTTGCTCTAGATTACCTGCACCTGAGAGCAAATCGTCTGCATAGAAATCTTTCTTGATTATATTGGAAATGTTAGGAAGAGTTGCTTCACATTCAATACCTAATTGTGTCAAACTGCGTATCGCGAGGAATGAAGCAGACGCTGTACCATACGTAACGGTATTCAGGTTGTAAGTTTGAATAGGGTCAGTAGGACAAGAACGCCATAAAATTCTCTGAAGCGGGAGTTGAGAAGATTCAACTTGGATTTGCCGATACATTTTTTCAATGTCGGCTGAAATGCCATACTGGTACTTGCGAAAACGTATAAGTATTGAGAAAAAGTCTTGTTGGATAGTTGGGCCTACCATTTGCAGATCATTTAGAGACTGCCCTGTTGTAGTAGGAGAGGAACCATTGGAAACTACTCGGAGCTTTGTGGTTCAAATTTCCTCCTTGAGAACTCCATGATGCGGGAGGTAATAAGAGATCTGTGAATCATGGGGAGTAGCGACTGACATATGACCTAGCTCCTCATATTCCTGCATGAAAGAAGCGTACTTAGTTCGTAGAGACTCGTTTGATGCTAACCGTTTTTCCAAAGAAAGGAATCGTTTTGTGGCAAGTTGGTAGGAATCGCCCAGAACTGGTGGGTCTTCCTTTAGCGGGATTTGAACAATAAACCGGCCGTCAGAGGCACGTTTAGTGTTTTCTGTAAAATGTGCTTCGCACACATTCTCTTCTATTGAGAGAGGCCTTTCTTCTGGGTAATGCTCGACTTCCCAGAATCGAAAAAGTAGATCTAGGATAGGATTAGAACGAGTGAAGTTGCACTGAACCTAATTGGGTTGTTCAGCGGATAGCGGGCCAGATATTACCCAACCAAAACGGTTTTTTTGGAGGATAGGAAGGTTAGGACCTAGTTTAATTTGTCCTATGCAAATGAGATTCCAAAAGATTGGAGAACCTAGCAGAATGTCAATATCTCCAGGTTGATCATAAACTGGATCTGACAATTGGATGTTGTCAGGGAGTTTCAAAGCATTTTTATTTACCGGAAAGCTAGGTATATCACCAGTGATTTTATCAAGGACTAGACAGGAAGTTTTGACCTTGAAAAGACTGCGATGTGCACGTATTTCAACGTCACACCTTGAACGTATTTGTGAAGTGGCCTTGCTGAGACCATACACCGTAACCTCAGTAGAACTTGTTTGTAACTTTAGTTTTTTGCAAAGTTTATTTGTAATAAAATTGGACTGCGAGCCCGAATCGAGGAGGACTCGTACCGTATGTGTCTTTCCTTCAAAATCAAGTAGTTGACAGGAGGCCGTAACCAATAAAACCTGAATTGTATTCGAGCAGAATGCCGATACTATAGAGTTTGACGGTACCGGAGTCTCTACTCTTGCGGTAGCCCCGTCGCTGGGCTGTATTGGTGTTTGCGCTTGCGGTTCTGGCACGTTGATTCTGCCTTCGTGCAGAAGCGTGTGATGTTTTGATTTGCAAGTCTTGCAAGTAAAATGGGAGGCGCAGTTTTAAGTGAAATGCCCTTTAGATAGGCAATTAAGGCACAGCTTAAGAGCGACTCGATCGCGTATCGGTAACTTTAGAAATTCGTCACAATTTGAAACATAATGAACTTTTTCGCATAGCGTGCAAGATTTGCTACTTGCTACAAACGATTTGGATTGCACTTTGGGCTTTTCACAACTCGATTTAGCGCGTTTAAGTTCCAAAGTTTCATAAAGATTGGCTTCGTTCTTTATGAAAGCTTTGAACTCACCTATAGTAGTTAAATCGTTACCAGACGTATTTTTTGGCGTTTCCCAAGCCGTAGTAGTTTTGGGATCTAACTTATCAGCCACAATTTATTACTGTAATTACTTCGTTTAAACTTTAATAAAATTCTGGTATTTGTGCTTTTGCAAGATATTTACTTGATTTACTATTGAGCAGGCAGGCTTTTCATTAAAATTGTTGACAAGTTCAAGGACCCTATTATTTCTTACTTATCGTATAAGCTTATTATCCACAAAGTGAAATAAACAACAAATTGGAAGAAGAAAATTAAACATTATGAATTTAGGTAAATTTTTCAGCTATTTTACAGGCAATTAATAAATTGATATATTTCTTGAACATGGATAAACGTTATAGTAAAACGTCAAAAATCAATTATAGTGTAGAGAGAGATAAAATTAAGTAATAATCTTATGTCCGATTGTTATAAACTTTCAGATTTTAAATGCAAATTTCATATTTGATTGTTTTGTTAAACATGATTACTGAATAAATAAAAACCCAAAAATAACTATATCACAAAAAAAAGTTCCTTTTATTATCATTCCAATTATTTTGGCAAGTATTCGACTTCTCTTTCATTTAGGGGATACGCCGCTATAATTGCCTTATTTGACCTCATCTGGAGAGAAAAAAGCAGTTCTTATCATCAACTTGTGTCCGCTTCCTTCATAATCGCTGTGAACAGCCCTATTAAGTTTGATAAACAAGTTCATGGCAAGTTGTGGAACGTCTGCAACGTTCAACTCCTGTTTCTTTAAAGCTTCTTTTAGTTTTACAATTTTTGTAGACACTTGGTTATTTGATTTCAACATGGCCGTCCACTGTTCTTTTCGATCCTGTTGTTTCACTATAATTTTTATTAATTTTTCAAAATTTTCAGAAACAGTTCGAATATGGAGAGACCCAGCGATCCTCAAATAGTTGGTTGTTTGGTCTGCCTAAAATAAGGAAAGTTTTATTCAAAATTTACTTTTTAAACAACTTACCAGCTCATGATATACATCCCGATTTTCTAGTTTGGTACTGGCAGTTGAGACATGATTGAATATATTTCTTTACGAAGATTCTCATGCGTGGAAACCAATATAGTTGTTGTAACCTGTGCAGGGTTTTATCAATGGAAAAATGACCTATGTCATCATGATTCACTTGTGTTATTTGAAACCGACAGTTTTTACGGACAACCCAACGCATTCTGTTAGCCGAAAAACTCTACCTAGCCGAAGGTCATAATGTTGAAACGTGTGTTTATTACCCTCAAAATCCCCTGATTCTAGAATTTGTTTCATTGATTGATCTATCCGTTGCTTGCACTGCTTCTAGCCAATCACCCTCGGAGATATGCATAACGTGTTCGGTTGTGTCGTTGCCGTGTCCTAACGGATGACGACTTAGGGCGTCAACGTGCAACATTTGTTTTCCTGAGCGGTGCTCTATTTGGAAAGTAAATTCTTGAAGGCGTAATACCCACCTACTGATTCTGGGAATGATTTCCTTTTTGGAAAGAGTGTTGCGCACGGCGTTGCAGTCGGTGCGGATTAGGAATTGACTGCCTAACAAATACTGCCGAAATTTGACAAGGGAAACTACAATGGCTAACAATTCCAGTTCAAAAGAATGGAAGTTCTTTTCCGCATCGGTGGTTTGTCTGCTATAGAATTCGACGGGTTGTTCGCCTTTTTACAAAAATGCTACCAATTCCATTACGACTTGCGTCAGTGTATAAGATTGTTTGCAAAGTAGAATTAAATATTAATAAGGGTCTGCTAGTAATAGTTTGTTTAAAAGTGTTTACGGCTTGGGTGTGATGCTCGGTCCATAACCAAGGGATATCTTTGCGTATCTTTCTCGTTAAGATGTTGGCCTTTCGAGCAAATTCGGGGATAAATTTGCGACAGTAGCTCACAAATCCCAGGAATTGCCTAAGGTGGTGAACATTTTGTGGCATGAGAAATTTTTGTACTGCTTCGACTTTAAATTGTCCCGGAAATATGCCATTAGCATTTATTTCATAGCCCAAAAAATTGATGTGAGATTGTAGAAAAGAACATTTAGGTAAGTTTAGTTTAAGATTGTGGCTGCGCAATATGGAAAACACTTGGTTTAGAATTTGAATGTTTTCTTTCTTTGTTTCGATTGCAATTAAAATATCGTAGAGATATATTATTAACTTGGTGAATCTTAAGTTGGCAAACATATCATTTATGGTCTTTTCGAAAAATGCTGAAGCATTAGCCAAACCAAAGGCGACACGTAGGAACTCATAGTGCCCATCGGGCGTAACAAAGGCTGTTTTTGGAATTGAATCGGGATGTAATGACAACTGGTAATAACCGGAAGCAAAGTCCAGACTGGTATAATTCTTACAACCGTGTAGGCGATCAATATGATCATCGATACGTGGTAAGGGAAACTTATTTTTAACTGTGAGGGCATTTAGTCCTCTAAAATCTACGCAGAGACGTTTTTCTTTATTCTTTTTATCAACCAACAACATACGGCTGGCATATGGAGATGAACTTTCGCGTATGATGTTAGAGTCTAATAGGTCTTTAATCCGGCATTGGTCGCTACATGAGCGATTCCCTCACGTTTTTACAAATTAATTCGCCATTTTAGTGCAATGGCAGGTACGGCCTCTCCAATTTTTCTAATCCCCACCCTATTCGTCAAGTATCGCCTAGTGGTGTTAGTTCATGAAAACAAGGCACAGTGTCATTGTGACAAGCTGTTTGCTAGGTGCGTGCGCTAGTGTGAGCAAATCGCTCATTACGCGACTGACCACGTTTACTTTTATATTTGCATATTTGTTCTAAATATTTTTGATTTTGCGATGAGTCGTGGAAGAAAACTTGTGGAACTGGCGCTATTGAAGTTGGAACGAGATAAAAATAGAGGTATGTTAGTTACAATACGCACAAATAATTTACAGTTTACAATATTCTGCATTTATTGGGATTTTTACCACAGAAATTCCAAAAATTAATAAACATTAGAAACTATAATAACGTAACGTTTCGGGAGCTAAATCTGCTCCCGTTTTCCAACCTAAAAGTATTTTAAACGATATAAAATAGATAATGAACTTATGTAACTTTTATTGCAATCTGATAACAGCAAAAATGTTTATATAGTTTCCAATTTTTATTAATTTTTAGAATTTCTGTGGCGAAAATTCCAATAAATGCAGAATATATTAGCTACGCCACAACCAAGGTTTAGAGATTATTTAGTTTTCAATAATTTATTTCCTACAGATTTGCAATATAATGTACAACCCCTTGATGATCATATTGACCGACTGGACGTTCCAGAAAGTGATGGAGAAAGTGAACATAGCTCTCACAATACAGCCTCCGAACAATCTCACAGTTCAGGCTCTGAAATAATGGAGGATGATGCCTTCGCTGGAAATGTGCCTATTTACCGAGGAAAAGATAAAGTTACAGAATGGCTAAAACACGTTCCTCCTGTTGCTGGTCGAACTAGAAGACACAATTTAGTAACCCACCTTCCATATGTGAAAGCTGTTGCAAGAGATTCCAAGTCGCCTTTGGACTGCTGGGAATTGTTCTTCCCAGACAATGCAATTCAAGAAATTGTAAACTATACCAACAAATATCTGCAAGTGCTTCGCGAAAATTTATGCTCGGCCAAGAGACTGTCCCAACACAAACTTTGAAGAAATAAGAGTACTGATAGGTATTCTTTATTTAGCTGGGGTGAAGAAAAGTCATTATGTGAATATAGTAGAAATGTGGACCGATGATGGTACGGCTCCTGAGTGTTTTCGTGCAACAATGACCAACAGAAGATTTTACACGTTACTATGTGCATTGAGATTCGACAATAAAGATGATAGAGATCAACGCAAAGCAGTTGACAATTTGGCTCCAATAAGAAACCAATTTCATGCATTTGTAAGCCGCTGTAAGGAAAATTATCAAATTGGGGAATACGCCACAGTTGACGAGATGCTCGAAGCTTTTCGAGGGCGCTGCAAATTCCGTCAGTATATTGCTAATAAGCCAGCCAAATATGGTTTAAAAATTTATGCTTTAGTTGACGCTAGAACATTCTATAGCGCTAATTTAGAAATATATGCTGGGAAACAGCCCGATGGGCCTTATCAATTAGACAACCGAGCAGCCAGCGTAGTCAAGCGAATCATCTCTCCGATTCTCAATACAGGCAGGAATGTGACCATGGATAATTACTTTACCTCCATGCCGTTGGCTAAAGATCTTGTAACGAACCATAAGACTACTGTAGTTGGCACGTTACGTAAAAATAAGAGAGATTCCTCCAGAATTTCTAAATATAAAAGAACGAAAAGCTCGAAGTAGTATGTTTGCTTTTTCCAAAGACAGTGTACTAGTTTCATATGTTCCCAAGAAAGGTAAGAATGTACTACTTCTGTCGACCATGCATGATGACGACGCAATAGACGAGGACTCTGGAGATCAGACAAAACCCGAAATCATCACTTTTTATAATCTTACAAAAGGTGCGGTGGACGTCGTAGACGAAATGAAGTCTTTGTATTCGGTTGCGAGAGTTAGCTGTAGATGGCCATTGACAATATTTTTTTCGATGCTAAATATTGGTGGCGTTAATAGTTTTGTTATATATAAAGGTAATAACAAATTAAACCCAGAAAGGCGTATTTTTCGAAAGACTTAGCTCTTTCTCTAATGAAACCGCATCTGGTAAATCGTGCCAAAATTCGGAACCTGTCATTTCCTCTTCGTGTTTCCACTGCAAGAATAGCTGGAATATCATTGGAACAACTCAACCCACAACCACCAGCAAATGCGGACACCAAGATTTGTTACTTGTGCCCTCGAAGGAAGAACCGCAAGACAAAGAAAACGTGCAGTTCTTGCCAACGAGCCATTTGCACGGAACACACCGCATATACCTGCCCTAATTGTTTACAAGTTTCGGAAGATTCGGATACAAACTAGGGATCGAAGCAGAGCTCATATTATATATTTTTTGTATTTGATTTTAACGATTTGAGCTGTATTTACACGTTGTGTAAAGAAAATAAAGTTTTGTTCATTGTATTAATAATTTTTCATTTTAGGTAGGACGTTAACAGATATTGCTACAGTATATTTATAACGTAATAATCGCCAATTATGAAAAAAAAACCACGTATACATTCAAAATGTGAGCTGTGAGCGAAACGCGCGACCTACGACGCGAAACGACACCTAGCGACCAATGCCGCGTTAACCAGCTGTCGCACCAGTTCTCGTTCACTTTCAGAAAGCCTATACGGTCGTCGGAAAATCGGTTTTTGGGACATTAATTCAATCGTTATCGGAGAGCAATGTGCCATTCCCAGACATTTAAATGAAGTATCAGTGATACAATCTTGTATTCCTCTAACAGCGCGTTTAAATCACTTATTTGTGGGGTAGGTAATAAGGTATTCCTAGTAGCACCGTTAGTAGAACGCTGAGTGGCTTGTGAAAATGTTAGAGTGGATCCTATTCGAGAATAATTAATAGAAGGATCTTCTGTGAAATTTCTTCCAATAATGACTGGAGCATCGATTAAAGGTTCATTGATAACATAAAGCATGCAATTAAGGGCCACCTCCCCTATAGTTACGTCTGCGTTAACAGCTTCAGATACGGTAACGCCGTTACCTAGAAATCCACAAAGATTGACAGCGGTGTCCAACAAATAGGGTGAAAGCCCAAATGTGTCCAAAAAAATTGTTTCAATTATGGAGGAATCACTCCCAAGCATAAATGCTTGAACTTCGACGTTATTTAGCATAAAGTTTTGAAAAAAGTATGTTTGCTTGACCTCAGTAGTTTTACGTCCCTATTTATAGGCTCACGCAATTTATTAACATTTTGTTGTGAACATACCGCCTGAATGTGACCCTGGCGTTTGCAAAAATTGCACGTTGTATTTCGATGGTAACATTCAGACCGTCTATGACCAGTCTTGCCGTACGAAAAGCAACGGAAAGATACATTGCTCGCGGCTGGTTTCGGACTGGATTTAAGAAATGGTCTTTTGTTGTGGTACGTCTGAAACTCTTTTAGCGGAGGAGCACGACTGGTATTAATAACCGTCGTACTATTATTTGATTGTGTGAATACCCGATCTCTGAGATAGCTGGCTAGTGCATGCACGTCAGTAATATTGGCCGCTTTAACAGATGACGTAATAGTCTCATCATTAATAGCACCTATTAGCAGCAAAATTTTTATCAGAGAAATAATATGAATATAATGATTCACCCTCTTTAGGGACGTGATTGGCAACGTCCAGAAATAAAGAATATAAATCACGAGTTGATTGAAATGTGAGTCGCATAATACGTTTCCATTTATGCCAATTCCAAGTCGACCACCCTACTTCATTTTGAGTAAACGCTTTATACCAAGCAGGCGCTGTATTTTGCAGCTTATTCAAAGCTTGGTATTTCACTGTACTACCATCCCATTTATAACATGCAGCATGCTCATCGATCAGTGATAACCACTCACCGATATTATCAACACTAGGATCAAATGTAGGAATCATAGTTGCCAAATTATGCGTACCTCTTCGTTCACGAAGCGAACTCATCGCTGTACTCACGCCTAATTCAATCAATTCCTTGCTAGTGGGTGCCGTCCTCGCTGCAACGCGGCCCCTTGGACTCGGTGGAGGCGTGTAGGTGCGTCTCCTAGCTGCAGGGGCTTGCCTACGGTTTCTCACCGACGCTGACGGTTCACTCGAACTTGTACTCGAGTTAGAGCTACTGCGTTTTCTTCGTTTAGGCTTACTTTGTCGTGGCATTGTTTGCAGACACAAATTACTTCCGTTTCCGTTTAAAGTGACAAAAAATAAGCGTGAATTTATCTATCCCACTTCTGAGATGTTAGCGATGTATATACTTCAATTAAATAGCACTTATTTAATAAAATATCAATATTTAATTCGAACTTGTGAAACAATACATGTGAACTTATGAAATACTGTTTAGCGAATGCCCCCAATAACAAATCACGCGCAGTGTAATAAAATACAGGGTCACTTAGTAGCCTAAACATAAATGCGTCATCATGAAAGATGCGGATCAGCTTTCTAACAGTTATAACTTGCTGATTTTGGGCTTCTTGCATTAGAACTTACACCTCAAAATCTGTATAACTTGATTTGTAATTACTATGTTTTACCGAAGGTAAATACAAATAACACAACATGGTATCACAGACTAAAATATTACTTATGCTTATGCTATAATGCTTTTAGACTATGAGACTGAGACAATCTGAATAACTGCTTGCTACCATGACGAGAAGCAAGATCTCAATGCTCTTCGCTAAGCGGATCTTCGGAGCGACACCCTCAAGTGGGGGAAGCGTACGAATACTTTTAAAAATCGGCCAGGTCCGGCTTTACAAAATAACAATAGAAACATAAGAGGCAAACGACTGAACAAATGCATTCGGGTTTATCCTTGATTCCCAAAGTTTGCAGTATATTTCCTAGTTTTTGGAAATGGTCTTGTACGATAAACTTGTTTAGTTTTTGAGCCCTTGCCTCATTCATGCTTTGGGCTTTTCGTTTGCGTATTTCTACATTTTTTTCAGAAATCCATTTAACCAATATCGCCCCGCCAGTTCATTTGCGTTTGAAAACCAATTATTAATGCCATTTCTTTTACAGTAATTATAAACACATCTTCATAGACATCTTTTTGTAAGAGGATATCCCACTTCCGCAAGTCGAATGATTCGGCGACTTAACTCCCCTTCCTCTGCGGTAGTTAAAGTCGGTTTTCTGCCCATTGCCGATTGTGAGGATTTGTTTTCTTTAAGATAATTTCTTAGTGTCCGCCTTGGTATAACATAAAATACGCTAGAATTGTTAGTTGAGCGCTTTCCAGATTTAATATCAGCAAGAACTTTTTTCAGCCGCTACGAATTTTTGAACATTTCGACTTTAACGTCCATTTACTCAAAAACCAGTTATCTGATTGGAATCAACTACATCTTGTTTGGTAGCCCTTCAAGGGTACTATACCATGAAATATAATTAATTTTGAAAATATAAAAACGATCGCAATGACATCACTCCAAAATTTTGGAATTTTTCGAAAAAATATTTCTCAGAAACTGCCCACACGTTTTTGTTTAAACTTTTTAAGCTGATAGAGCTGGGAATCTTCTACAATTTGTTTTTTTGCGCATTGCTATAATTTACTGTGACGCCCTCTATGAATTTTTGAAAATTGGTACCCTTTTATTTATTTAACGGGGGGCAATAAAATATTTCTGTTACTCTGAAATGGCTCACCATTGATAGCAAAATCTGAATATAATAATATTTTTTCGATAATTTCATATTTAGGGGGGCTACTGTTCCCCCTCCCCCCAAATTTATTCGATAAAAAATTAAAAATTTGGTTTCCTGTTTTGTTTGTTCTAGGAGAATCTTTTTACAAAAAATCAAAAAATCGAATTTTATGCCCCTTAATAATCTTTTTGTCCTTGGAAGAATTTCACATGCTTTCTACAGCAGTTGTATTCTTGTACTAGTCGTTTAATGTTCAGTGTAGGCTAACTTTTTTATTTTAATAGATAGACTCGCAATCCCAAGAGCAATGATGATGATGATTTTTGGTGGGTCTGAGGACTTACGTCCTCCTGCACTTAGGCTACTAGTGCCCATTGTGCCCCTTAAATGATCTAGTTTTCATTGAACAGGTTGGTCTTTTCAGCAAAGGACCAGATCCTGTTCAATGATATGTCCTGTATTTCCCTTGGCTCTAAGGAGGGGGAGCCAAGGTGTTTGTACCTGAGGGTCGCAAAAGCGGCGCACTCACAGAGTATGTGCTCGGAAGTTTCCTCCCTCGCTTGGCATCTTCTGCACTGCGGGTTATTGACAACCCCGATAGTGTGGAGATGTTTTTGCAGGTGACCGTGGCCTGTTAGTAGGCCTGTCACAATTCTGATTTGTCTTCTGTTTAGGCCCAGAAGAATATTTGTCATTTTAGGCGTAGGACCCTTAATAAAGAGCCTAGCGTATCTTGGTGTGTGACGAGAGGTCCAGGATGATTGGAGCTGTGACAACGTCCAGCTGCATATCTCGTGCCTCACGCATTTAGGGGAAATTCCGAAGGCCGGTTCTGGACCCATTAGGGGTTCCCTGGCCCCCCCCAACAGCCAGGGCATCAGCCTCTTCGTTTTCCTCAATTTCACTATGGCCGGGGACCCATATGATTTTCACATAGTTCTTTGCAGAGTTGTAGGGTAAATTCTTCTCGATTGTATTTAAGAAAGAAACTTGAGTTTCCAATTTTAATTAGCGGCCACGGTAAAAAATATTTTTTTTTAAATGGAAACGTGGCATTTTGGCTTTAAAATCAGAAAGTTTTTGAAATTCTAAATACAAATTAATAAGAGTAATTTCTTGCTAAAAAGAATACTTCTCGAGTTATTAATATATTTTCAAATATCAATTTCCGCGCTTCCGTTGATTCAGTCCGAATATTTTACCCAACCTTATGCTTGCAGCGGTCGGTCTTTCTTCAACCGCTTCAAGATGTTGCAACTTATAAGAACTATTTACTTTAACTAGTCGTGTCTAGACAGGTGTATATCGAAATTGTTGGAAAATATACAACAATGTATTTAAATGTATAGGAAAGTCCAGGCGAAGTGTTTCGCTCATTTTTTGATCTAAGACGAGCTAACCACTGTCAGCTACCATTGCTAACATAGTTATGGAAGATCTAGAAAATATTTTCTCATATATATTTTTACACCTGTATTTTTTAAACGTTATGTAGCTGAAAGAATTAACACTAAAATAATTTTTCATAATTATCATGAAAAAACGACATTTACAGTAGAAATAAAGCAGGAAAATAAATTTTCTAGATCTTAAATCAAAGAAAGTCAAAAGCAAAAGTACTACTAAGTCATTTATCAAAGAAATTTGGATACAACGATAATTAAATTAAAACTTCATATACCTACTACAAAATCTTTCTAAAAAAAGTGTTATTATTGAATACCGTTGGCAGAGCTGTAAGATTAGATTACCTTATCTAAAATGTATAAATAATAGCTTAGGACTAAAAAAAGCTTTACTAAATAAATATACCTAAAACATTTTTACTATAAAATTTTGAAAAACATGATCCATTATATTTACTCAAATTATACACCAAAACATAAAAATGATTATGTTGAAAAATATGTTAACCTAACTGGCATGTTCGAAATTTATCAAAAAATTTAAAGAATTAATACCTTATCCCATTAAAATAATACATACAGAACGAGGCAATACATACTGTTGTCGATTGTTTTAAAAACCATTAAAATTTCGGTACAACGTAAATATAAATTAAGTTGTAGGCAATACAGTTTTATATTTTAAATTTTTTGCAAGTTGTGAAAGCAGAGCTACTAACCCTAATTTTTTAAAAGTCACTGTATAATTTATTTCACTGATTTGGAATAATGATTTTACTTTCTATACGATCATCATATTAAAAAAATTAAAAAATCGCAGTTTTATTCAACTAAATAAATAAATTAATTAAGTTTTATAATGGACTAGTACGAGTAATTGAGCCAAATATAAAAAAATTAATCTGTTTTGGTGTATTTTATCACGTCTACAACGTTTCGTTCTCTTTCTGGATCGTCCTCAGGTAAAATTCTTCATAAAATAACAGCAACTTTTAAACTGAACAACCGAAGAAGAACTTGAAAAGGGTCGAAATGTTGGAGACATGATTAAACCCACCATACAGATTTTTTTTTCTATTTGTCTAAGAGCACATAATAAAACAAAATTAATTTACATATTAGAGTGTCAAAACTAACAATAAATCAACAAAATTCCTAAATAAACATTAAGTACACTGTTATTCATTGTGTCCATTTTTAAAATGTATTAAATTTCTTATGAGGGGGTATAAAACAGTTAATTTCGCATAGAGTAAAATAATTATTCCAATTACGTAAAAACAATTACACCGTGCCAATTGAAAACAAAAATAGAATTAGTAGCCCTACTTCCACAATTTGTAAAAAATATGAAATATGGCACTGCCAATTAGCTTACAATAACTTCGTGAATGTTGCCTTACCCTTTATAAACTACAATCCTACAAACATTTTTTTTTAAATTTATTTATTGCAAAATATCTCTTTAAATTAAACCAAACCGTTGATTAATAAAATGGTAACTACTAACTAACATAATTAAATTAAACCTGCTGATCCTCGACTTGTTGCATATCAGCAACAACCTCCACTACTACTTCTTTCCTATATGTGTTATTTCTGGATTTAGCTTGCTGCAATTACTGTTGAATGTTTTTCTTCATGTCCGCCTGGGTTCCTCTTCCTAAAGGATTCAGCTCCGTGGTGTCTACGATAAATTTTCAGATATTATTGTTTTTTGATATTTATATTATACAGTGACCGCCAAAAAGTGTGCACCACATGGAAAACTTTTTTATTCATTTGTCTTTTTTTAAATTGGTTTTAGCATTAGTTTCAGCTTGATTAACAACCACAAAATTGCCAAAAATATTTGTCATGTCACAACTATGACACCGCCAAAATGTCATTTGAAATTTTAAAATGACCTGAAATGCCCTTATTTATCATAATGTGGAAAATTGCCATAAGGAAAAGTTGTTTGTAATTACATTAAGATTCTAAATATGAAGTTTGGTGAGAAAATTTAAATGTTTTAGTTTTTTTATTTTTTTCCAAAAATAATAAACATTTATTTCTTTTGTCTATTTTCCCTTACAGTTGAGTTAATTTGAAATATTTCAATGTTTATTTCAAAGACCCTTAACATAGCAAATTACATTAAGTAAACATGTATTACCAAATATCGCTTCCAGTAGAGCTTCAAAGCTTTTGAACCCTGTTTTATCTCCTCTGCCGTCCCAATTCAGTTGTTCGGCTAATTGTGGAGCCACTATTTTTTGTACCATGGTTCTTACAATTTCCTTAAAATTGGGCCCTCCTAATTTTGATAAAACCGATACCGAAAACAAGACAACGGTTGACGAACCAAAATAAGTTGTTATGGTTGAAAAAACTTACAAAGTTCTCTCTTGTCTCTGGATCTTGAAGAGCAATTATTAAATCGGTTAATTCCTGAAGGGAGTTAACCGGCAGACGGCAATTTTTAAATTCGGCTCTACTGTTGAGTCCCTCTTTATCTGCCGATAAGAGGTTATGGATTCTTTTTAGAACTTCGCCGTATTCTTCGGTGTATAGTTTTAAAGTACCTTCTAATTGCTTCATTTTTAGAAGAAGGCTGTCAACTGAAATGTAAATAACATAATAACAGGTTGCTCTAAGTTGCGTAAGACATGGAAAGTGTAATATTATAATGTAATATTTATCAGCTATTTAATTGGCAAGAGTTGTTTTATAAAAATGCCAATTTGTAGTTTCCAAAATAATAGCGAGCAACTGGTAAATATTAATCACAATTTAAATAAAATAACTTTCCAATTATTTCCATTTTTGTAAATTTCAAAAATTATGTGTTTAAATTCATGACTAACTAATCTGTGCATCAAAATTTTAATGTAGCAAAGAATACAAAATTGGTGTTATTAAAAATACCTAGATACCTTTCTTTTCTATGGCGCTACATTTGCAGTTCGTTCTAGTTTCTGCTTCCTGAGCTGCGGAATTTGGCCCTTTTGACAGGACCCGCCTACTTTCCCTAACAGATTTTCTGTGCGTTTTTTCACTATTCGAAACGGCCCCAGAAGTGTCATCATTTAAATAAGTTTGTTCCCACGCAAGCGCTTCTTCAAAGGTATTACCTGCCAAGAGCAAAATTTTTTATACATAGTTTTATATTTATTATACTAGGTTATTATTAGAGTTGGGCAAATCCATATTTGTATCTTTTTTCTTATTGATCATAAAATGTTAAGTTTTCGTATATAAACGTTTCGTGATGTTTAGAGTCATGAAAAGTAAATTTTATTTTGCATATTTGGCATATATTACAACTTTGCGGCATATTGCATATATTAGTGCATATTTTAGCTTTTACTGGCATGAAAATGCATATTCTAGCAAAAAAAAATAAATTTCAAATAAATTATCAAATAAAATATTCGTAGTTCTTAGAAGAAATTGCACAATTTCTTCTAGTGAAACCACATGAACCCTAGACTTGCACTTTCTAAATTTCCAAGTAGGGGTAGAGGAAATAAAGGATTAACTGACAAAGGTTGTATTATTTGGGTAGGTCTTATTCCTTAGGTACAAATTTCTTTGAAAATAATATTTGGAAATTTTTCTTATAGCTACTTATTCTTAGAAATAGTTATTTATAATTTTAGTGCTTGACTAGTTCATTTGTTGCCTTGACAGAGAGCTGTAAAGTGTAATTGTCTAGTCTATACCCTGAAAATGCCTAAAGTTGCTAGTTCAAAAAACGATTTAATTAAGAAGTGGTTGAAGCCGTATACATGTTTTAAATACGATGGAAGTGTTGTGTTGTGCGTCATCTGTGAAAAAGAGGTATTTATCCATTAATTTAATTTTGAATTAAAAAAAAAACTAGTATAAAACTGCGGATTCAAATAAACATCAGATTTTCATATTAGGCACTAAATAAACAAACTAATTTTTTTTAGTGCATATCGCAAAGGTTACTGCATATTCTTGCATATATTGAAGGTTTTATGCGGCATATTTTAGTGCATATATTGACGGTTTTATGTCTCCAATACTATGTGCAACACTTTTTTTTAATTCGTCGTATGTTTTATCGAGTAATGTTGTGCATAACGTCTTTCTACATGGCAATTTATAGGAGGGTCTTAGTGATGCCATTAATGTCTTTAAAAAATCTGATTCTACAACACTAAATGGAATGTTGAATCCAAAAAAATATTTTGCAAGATTTAAATTTATCGTATCGTTCTCAGTTTTTGACATCGGATCTAAATACCACCAATGTTTTGAGATGTACGTTTGATTGCACGATTCATGCTTGGAGAAGCATTTTTTGATGTACTCGCAATTGCAATTACATTTTCTTTTGTAATACTGCTGCAAATTAATGAAGAGTGTGTAGACGATGGTAATGATGGTGTGCTGATGGCTGTCACAATACCACATACGGAACTGCCAGAAATAGTGTTAGAGCACTCAGCGGCTTCTGCTATCCTAATTTTACGTTGCAATACAGATAAAGGTACATCAATTTCATCTTCATTATCTGTTCCTTTTGCATCATCAATAACAGCATCATTATGCTCTGAATCTAAATTTTGCTGTTCCTCACAACTTTTATACTCGCATACATTCCTATAAAGAAATACCAATATTTAACATCAACTATCCAGCTGGAAACTTAAACTTCCCCATAGGTTATGTCTGGGCCTTCCCTTATCCATTTTAAAGGTTAAACTACCACTGAAACCTCTGAAAGCTGGCTGACTACTGACTAGTGAACCGTGAATCCCCCACATCTGTATAGTAAAATAAACAATAATTGCATGCAGGTGTTTTTCTACACTGTATCATACATATTCTACATACTTTACGTGTAGAATATGTAGAAAAAGGTAGATTATTTAAAATACATATTCTACATATTATTCTACATATTCGACGTATTCTACACACTTTTCTACGTGTAATGTAGAAAATAATATTCTACGTGTAAAGTTACAACCCTGACTGCAATACATTTTCTAGTAAGCCTTTTCTCAAGTTAATTTTTGAAACAATTTTTGCAGCTTTGATATTCCAGGTAGTGAAAAATGTAACGTGTTTCTTAAAAAGATTAACAACGTTTGCTAACATAATGTACGGTAAAGGCTTTGCAAATAGCTTCCGACTGCTACATTATCTTTTTCTTATTTTATAATAAAATTTGAATTTGGGACGATGTAAATACTTTCTCCACTTCGTTTCTGACTCTTAGATCAGTTATGACGTTGTAGAATTTGCTTTTTGAGTTATGCGGTTTTGTTACTAGCTAAACAAATTTTTTTCACAATATTTTAAACTAAATATCTTCACCATTTAGAATAATCTTGATGTCCTTTTCCCATCGATGCTTCTGGACCCTCTGGCATCTTTGTTTTTCCTGTCCAACATGTGTGGACGTACTAATTTTTTGCATTTTTTTTTGATGGAATGGCACCTATTTTCAGTATGTTTGTACTGCTTAGGTTTAACTATTCTGCTTTCAGATCTTTTTTAAAATATTCTTTTTGAAAATAACCAGAACACTTGGTAGAGATCGGGATTCAACTTTACAGGAAGCCTACATAAATGCACTCATATTTTGGAAATCTGATACGAAATTCTATCACTTGGAGGATTTTTAATTGTTTTTCGGTGGCTGTTATTGCAAGTAATAACATGACACACCTTCAACGAAAATTTACGATTAATTTGACAGGGCTATACCTGCAATTGTTTTAGTCTGGAATATACTTACAGGTATAATCGAGGCATCCTTTAATTGTCTATCCTTGGTTCTTTGTATGGTTTTTAACTGTAATCGGAAAGCGATATTAGACATGTTTTTTGGTCTTGATTTTATTCTAAAAACTTTTGAAATTTTGAAAACTGCTTTGCAGTGCATCCCAAAGCAAATCAAATGCTGAATGCTGCATCTTAATAACGATGGCTGCTATGAAGTTTTGTAAATGTTGATTTTAATGCCTAATTACTCAAAAACAAAATATCCAATCAACACAAATCGTCATATTATTTAATAGCTCTGAATACAAACCTATTTTCGAAAAATATGATAATTGTAAAAATGCCATGTTTTTAAAGTTTTGGAAATTTTCAAAAAATTATTTTTCAAAAACTGCCCACACCATTTCTTTAACTTCATGAGCTTGCAGTGAACTGCAAACTTATTTTTTACTAATCTCCCAAATTTTACTCTGATGTGCTCTAGAAATTTTTGAAAAATTTGAAATTTAGCTCTTTTCTGTCTATTTGTAAATCTACTCCACTCTGTTGAGCATATTTGTTGCTTTCATCTAGAATTAAATCCATAATATCTTCTGTCATAAAAGTGGCAAACGTCTGCAAAGGACTTTGAAGGCTAACATCGAATTTGGATCCAAATACCTGTGTAAAGTTATAATTGTCCAAGTTGTCTGTAGTACAGGGGTTCTTGGTAAATACAAATTCAGTTGTGTCCGTGGTGGTACAGGATAAAATATCGTCTATAATCTCATCGCCGTCACCTCCGTCGTCTGATGAAAATTCAATCGTATTTTTCGGTAATGGGTTATCAGTATAATTAGGATCAGCTACAGAGTCGTCGCTCTCAAGGTCTCCATCGTCATTATCTGGCTGTATAGAAAGTTGCTTGCAAGATCTCGATGGTCTGCGTTGTGTCGGGAGATGAGTCACTTGTTGCTCTTCAGGATTGATATCGCAGAACGACTGGTTCTGGAATGAGGAGCAAGGTTGAGGTGTAACTCTAGGTGTAGATCCCGGTGTAGATGTCGGTGTAGATTTCCGTGTAGACATAGCTGAAGATACTTTGCTGGTAGATGAATCACCCCACGTATGAGCATCTTCCGCATCGCTGTCACAGAATTGACCGCTTGCTCATCAGTAATCCCATCAATTAGGTCGTAAACATCATGAGATGACATCCCTTCTAAGTTTATACGCTGTCTATAGCTCATTTTCTGCAAACCAACTAGAAAATATTAAATTGCAAATATTTTCCGAGCCGTATTGTAACTCGCAATTATTTTTGGGTCTAAATTTGAACGGATACACTGCTACGAGAAAAATATAACATTTAGTCAAATATTTCTGCACTGTTAGTGCACTAAATAAATAAATAAAATATAACCTAAAATTTTGTTGTTATGTTTACTATTGTATTTTGGTAGTAAATTCCATACAAAATGCTAATCCGCTGATTATAATGCTAGATTGTTATACTACTACATCGAAATAAATTAACTTACCTATAATATCGTTGTAATAAATATTTTTATTAACAAATACGAAACACGTGCATACCGCATAAAAAGTACGCTCTTAAACGTATAGTGGTTAGTTGAGTGATCACTTTTAAAACAATACGCGCATGCTTCAAATGTGGTCAGCTGAGTGTACATCTGTGCGTTCCCAGCATATTCAAAATAATATTAGACGTCATAATTGCGCGGCATTACTTCAAAAATTCAAACGATGACGTTTATAACGGGTTGGTTAGTTTATTGACCACTAACCGTTAAAGGGTTAAGCAAGATTGATTAATTTTAGTCTTGTTTGATTGTAATGTTGAATAACTTGGCTGGAGGTGGGGTGAGAACTCTTGCGGAAAGCCAGGTTAGGTACTTCTGCTGTTGTGTGTTCTGTTCACAATTATTGGTTCCAAAGAACGAAACGCTTTTGTCTGTTTTTAAATATTCCCATAAAAGTAATTTTATATGGTAGGTTTTAACAAAACAAATTTATATCACTAATACTCACGCGCGGGCTCTTAGTCCGCTTTCTAAAGAACTAAATAACGCGAGTGTACTGGAAGGTTTTTTTTCCTCAAGGGTTGTAATAGTTGGTCTCCCTCAAGTGGTCCTGTATCTTTCCAAAGTCCAGGACATCCCTGAGGGGATGGCTTGGAGTTCTTCTACGTCCACAAAGGGGACTCCGAATCTCCTAAGCCTTTTTGCTGCCAGTGCTTCGCATCAGCAGATTATATGTAATGGGGTTTCCTCCTCCATATCACACACTCTACACGTAGGGTCGTTTGTTAGCACCATCGTGTTGAGGTGTTTCATCATCTTGCAGTGTCCCGTGAGGAGACTTGTTAGTCTCTTTAGGTTGCTCCTATCAAGCATCAGGATTTGTTTGGTAGTTTTCCTGGACGGATCTTGAATAAACAGTTTCGACTGTCTCAGTCCAGGCAACGCATTCCAATTCTTGCGATGTGCTTCTCTGAGGAGGTCCTTTATATAGCCCTTTGCCCTGCTGTAAGCAATACTGCAGGTGGGCTCAGGACCAATCAGGGTGTGTTCGGCTCCTCTCCTAGCTAGTGAGTCTGCCCTTTCGTTTCCTACTATTCCCTGATGCCCTGGTACCCACTCCAGAGTAACACTGTTAGGGGCAGCCAGTTCAGTTACGGCTACCAGGCAGCTTTTTACTGTATTGGAGTTGACCTCCTCTGACAGTAGGGCCTTTAAGGCGGCCTGACTGTCAGACCTAATGAGAACTTGCTTGTTCTCATAGTTTCTTTCCACCATTGCCTGTGCGCAACTGGTTATTGCTGTTAGTTCCGACATGTCCTATATGTCCAGCTCTCGCAACAACCAGAGGATCCATGCTGGGGAACTTCTGGCCTAACATGGCCGAAATCAGCAACACTCCAATTGCGGATGTCCTCAAGTACATCCAAAAGGTTGGATGGCTTGGGTGATGTCCAATGTGGTGAGCTGCTGGGGAGGTAGTACAATGGGCCCACCTATTGTGGCCTAAGTGCGCGTTAGGTAACTCACACTCCCAAATTCCAAATCCAGTCATATCCCGATTTCTGTCAGTTGGTGATGGTGACGAGAGAAGTGAATCGCAGTGTGTTCTGGAGACGAAAAATGGATATTTTACGAAACTTACACGACTTGATGATAAACTGGGGACTACCTCAGTTAATGGAAACTTTGCAAGGTAATATAAATGCTACCTAGGTACTGTATTTCCAGCAAATTTAATTTGTTCGGGATTACACAATAACAAAATCAGATTACTCAATTATTAGGATGATTATGCACACTGCATCAGTCGCGGATAACAATAACGGCCCGCAAATAAAATTTGACATCAATATTAGCGGGCTTCGTGGTGGTACTAGCCGCGGGTTAGCTTTTTAGTTACTTCAGTTTATTTTACGGTATGACTTAATAAGCTAAGGGATTGTTACATTATATCGTGAGTGCGAGTTTATGTAATTAATTTAATTAGAAAATATAAATACGCAGTTTGGGAAGCACCGACCCACCGACCGTTCAAGGCCTGCTATAAGTTTAATTACAACCAAAGTGACCACGTTAGATTACTAGCGTCTGGTGAGTTGAGGCAACAGCCGATCCTACTTCTTATTCGAACTTTCCTGACTTGCGCACCTCGGCATGCAGCTGGAATGTCTGTAAAGCTACCGCCCGAACTCGCCGTCAGCAGAGATTGTATTCCTTAATCACACGCACGTGTTTTAACATTTAAAACGTCAGATGTACGACTACCTTTGTGATGTTTGCTTTAAAAATTAAATAATAAAAAAGACGCACAATATAAAATAAAAATTATTATTTAATAATTAATTTTTCAAGGAGTTCTACAAAATAAATTAAATAGGAAACGGTGTTTTTAATTTTTTGGAATTACTTAATATTTAATCTATTAACAAAAAAAAAATATGAAACAATTTCAGAAAAATGAGTATTAATATGCACACGCACACACACATCACGGCGAGACCGGGTATTTCGGTATTCTCTGACCCCAAGGTTTCAAAAAGAGCAAAAAAATAGAACTTAAAAACTACTCCTTTTAATACACTTTAGTGGTTTATAGTTTTAGTTATACAGGTAGTTAACAATCTGCGTTTCTTTAGTTTCACGTTCAAGTTGTAATGTTCCTTATCGCACTACTAATAACAATAAAAATCACACCTTCGTACCTTTAATTCCATAATAAAACTCTCAGTATACAAACATTGGTAGGTACATTGAGAACAGACCACACCATTTTAAACCCAGAATCTAACTGACTTCTAAAACTCCCAAAACTTAATATGCGCAAGCGCTATTATTGTCAACTTAACATTACATTTCTTCCCCCCAAAAATAATAACATTTATATTTCCAATTTCTCTGGAGGTTTTATAACCCGTTTAGGTCTATTGGTTACTAACAAGGAGGTTTCTGGTGAACCCAAGGGAGAATCTCCACTTGAAACACTTGCAAAACTTTCGTGAAAACTTTCATCAATTTCAATTTGTGACTCATCAGAAGCCTCCTGTACAGATTCAATATTAGCTTCATCTTTATCTACATTATCTAAATTATCTACCATTGCCATGTCAAGATTACTAACGTCGATTTTAAAATCACTTGTATTTGTAGCATCACTGAAATTTTTAGAATGACTACCATTATTTCCCAATGCCATTAGTTGATTTGCGTGCCTTTTCCAAGTGATGTCAGAATTTAATAACTGCACTATAAAAGTTCTAGGTCCCACTTTTTTAATGATTTGGCTTCTGATCCAAGTAGGTCGATCTCCACGATAATCTCTGCAAAGTGTTAACTGGCCTTTATAAAATTTTACCTTCCTTCTTCCTCGTGCATTAGCAACTTGTTTTTGTTGATTTTTGAGAACAGTTTTTCTGAGGTCGGTATCAGAAAAAGAAGTTGATATTTTATTTTCGGTAGGTAATAATAAATCGAGTCTTGTTCGCAATTTTCTTCCTAGACATAATTTTGCTGGCGTCTCACCTGTAGTACAGTGAACTGAATTTCGATAATCTATTAAAAATCGTTGTATTTGAATTTCTATATTTCTTTTATACGGTCCGATTTTCAAAATATAACTTTTTATAGTACGCACCGCATTCTCAGCCGCTCCGTTTGTGGAAGGATTATAAGGACTCGTAGTCTTGTGCTTTATTCCATTATTTTTCATAAATTCCTTGAATTTATAAGAAACCAGCTGAGGTATATTATCTGAAACTAGCATTTTTGGGAGACCAAATCGTGAAAACGTTTCTCTTAATTTTGTTATTGTTTCTTCGGTAGTAATGTTTTTCATCAAAAATACTTCAATCCATTTTGAATATGCATCGATAATTATTAAGTAAGTTTTACCACCTATTGGTCCCAGGAAGTCTATGTGTACCCGCTCCCAAGGAGTTGTCGGGTAATCCCATGGAATTACCGAGCATTTTTCAGGTAATTTTCTGTACTGTGTACATACATCACATTGTTGAAGTATTCTTTCTATGTCTCGGTCAACACTAGGCCACCATGCATACGCACGAATCAACGATTTCGTTTTAACGATGCCCATGTGTGATTTATGTATTTCTTGTAAAATCGTGTCTCGTAAACTATCAGGTATTACAGCTCTGTATCCCCACATCACTACTCCATCTTCAAGCGCCAATTCTTCCCTCTTCTTAAAATAAGGCTTGACGTCTTCGCTAACTGCTGTAGGCCAACCATCTTTTAAGTAAATAGCTACTGCATGTAAAGTCGTATCTTTTTCGGTTTCGCTACATAGTGTTTTTATGTCGATCGGTATTTCTCCGCACTCTACGTAATTTAGGTAAGTATACTTCTGATCTTCCACGTCTTCTAAATCTTTAAGTGGAAGCCTTGAAAGCATGTCTGCAATATTTTTGCGTGAACTTACAAATTCCACTTTATAATCATACCCAGATAAAAACACAGCATAACGCTGTAATCGATTTGCAGCCATTACTGGTATGCCCTTTTTATCGCCAAAAATGGCTTTAAGAGGCAAGTTGTCTGTAACCAAAATAAAACTGCGACCGTATACGTATTGATTAAACTTTTTTACACCAAATGTCAGACTTAATGCTTCCTTGTCAATTTGAGAATATTTCTTTTCCGATTCCGATAAGGTGCGCGATGCAAAGCTAATAGGTTTTTCTGTCCCATTTTGAAAAACTTGCATCAGAACTGCTGCTAAGCCATAACTAGACGCGTCGCAATAAAGTTTAAGTTGCAATTTTGGGTTATAATGTACCAAAACTTCCTCGGATGCGACAACTTCTTTCATTTTGCGAAAAGCTCTTTCACATTCTGTAGACCACAAAAATTTTGTCTTTTTTCAGCAGTTCATGTAAAGGATGTAACAAGGTAGCTTTATCAGGTATAAAACGGTCATAAAAATTTATAAATCCCAGTACTGACTTTAATTCAGATACATTCGTCGGTGGAGGAGCCTCTAAAATCGCTTTAACCTTGTCTGGGGATTTATGTAAACCTGCCTTGTCGATAATATATCCCAAATAAGCCACTGACTTTTGACAAAAATTTACATTTTTCCTGTTTAAGTCGAAAACCGAATTCTTGTAATCTGCTAAGTACTTTTTCTAATCTGCGAACGTGTTCTATCTGCGTTGAGCCAGTAACAAGCACGTCATCTAAAAAACAAATGGTCCCAGGCAGCCCCTGCAAAACTCGCTCCATAATTTGTTGAAATAATGACGGTAGATTTGCAAGTCCATACGGTGCTCGATTATATACATAAAGTCCGCGATGTGTGCTAATAGTGGTTAATTTCTTTGAGTTATCAGTCGGCATTATTTGTTGATAAGCCATGGATAAATCAATTTTCGAAAAAGTTTCACCCCCCTGTAATTGTGTAAATAAATCTTCAATACGCGGTAAAGGGTATTTTTCTTGTTTGAGCACGGGGTTAACAGTGATTCTGTAGTCCGCACAAATTCGAATTGATCCATCCGGTTTTAAAACGGGAACAATAGGGGTGCTCCACTCACTATATTTTATTGGCGTTAAAATTTTTAGGTGCACTAATTTCCCTAACTCATTATCAACCTTCTCTTTTAAGGCAAATGGTAGTTGTCTAGGTTTGAAAAATTTGGGGATCGCATTCTCGACAGTATGTAATTCTATACTGCCACCATTAAACGTACCTAATACATCCTTGAAAAGATCTCCAAATTTTTCAATTACATCAAATGTTACCTTCATGTTATCTAAACCTTTCATCGTGAAATTTTCTTTCATAACAATGCCAAACTTATTCATAAAATCTCGACCCAAAATAGGCGGACCACCACCATCAACAATAAAAACATTTAAATTATTACATTTGTTTTTATATTTCACAGCAAAATCAATTACCCCTAAAGGCTGAATTTCATTTCCAGTATAATTAACTAATACTGTGTCAGTTTCTTCTAATAACAAATTATAGAATTCATTTTCCCATAAATCTTTAGAAATTGCAGTTATAGCACTGCCTGTATCTAATTCCATTTCAATAAATTTGTTATTTAAACAAACATTAAGCATAACTGGACAATTGCCCTCAGATCTTAAATTAAAAATTGACATTTCGTTTACAAAGTTTACATTATTTTGCTTACTTCTTTTATTCTTTTTGCAAACTACAGCTAAATGACCCTTATCACCACAATTTCTGCAAAAATAAGTACGATACCTGCAGTAAGTATTGTTGTGCTTTTTTCCACAAACGCGACAATCTGCTGATTTTGACGATGCAGGAATCGTTGTCCTTGATAAGCCCTGGGTGATGTTGGTTAAACAGCCGCTGTGCCGTTGCACCTGCGCTGATTGATGCCGCTGCTGGCCCGTTTTTCCAAAACTCGTACCCCGACTGCCAAATTTGTAAACTTCTTGTGGTTCCACTTTTATGCTGGCACGTATATGATCACTATTATTTACGTCCGCATTACCATTTAAATAACTCTTTGCTGCTTCGGTGTCACATGCTATTTTCACAGCATTTGCAAATGTTACTGTGCTTTCCTTCAAGATAAGTTTTTCGAACGCTTTCGTGCTGCGCTTCATACCGAAAACGAATTTATCGCGCAATGCCATTTCCAAACAATCACCAAAATTGCAATCGGCCCCAAGGTGTCTCACTCTCGCCGCCCACATGTGCATCGCTTCGTCTTTCTCTTGTTGCGCACTATAAAACCGCATTCGTTCACCCCATGTTGATTTACTTGCACCGAAGTACTTATCAAAGATGTCCGTCAAAAATTTGAAACTTTTAGATTCCGGTATGTCGGGCATTGTCAAATCAGAAATTAGTTTGAACGCATTCTCGCTCATACTTGTCAATAATATGCCCCTTTTCTTGTCCTCGTCTTTAATATTGTTCACCAGCAAAAATTGCTTCAATTGTCTTTTGTGTACCGGCCATGAATTTATTTGCTCTTATTATTGCTGCCATTTTGTATTTTCTCGTCATTCACTTTTTCCTCGTCGCCAACTGTAATGTTCCTTATCGCACTACTAATAACAATAAAAATCACACCTTCGTACTAACACCTTTAATTCCATAATAAAACTCTCAGTATACAAACATTGGTAGGTACATCGAGAACAGACCACACCATTTTAAACCCAGAATCTAACTGACTTCTAAAACTCCCAAAACTTAATATGCGCAAGCGCTATTATTGTCAACTTAACATTACAAAGTAAACTATCTCTGTCTATTTTTAGTGCAATTTTATTATAAAATATTGCTTTATAAAAATTAAGGCTAGATATGATATTTTATAACAAAAATAATAATAAATATTATTCAAAGAATTTTAAAAAATTTTCGGTCCGGACGAGGCTGATAACAAAAAGAGTGCAATAATATTTTCTATTTTATTTTTATTGTCAAAATGTCATATCTAACTTGCCTTTTTTAATACTAATTTGATATATTATATTTGCGCTAAAAAATTAAAAGGATTTTTTGAAGTATATATTATTTAAAATTTTTTCTAATAACGCAGTGTAATAGAAATTCTAAACGCCGTGGTGTTTTTACATCTATTCCCACCGTGCAAATAATCACCACTACCAGGTAAAGTTTTGGTATTTATATAGGAAATCCCCAACTGTCTCACCATAACAACACGACTAAATCTTGCATCTCGGATAGATTTATCACTGCAAAACAACGGCGGGTCTTTGCATGTCGGCGCAGTTTGTTGATTGTTGTTCTGTTGTTGTCACTCCTGTTGCTATAATTTGGTTATTTATGGCTTACTTTAATTGTAGCAGTTCGGAAATGTGTATTTATTGCACTAACAATAAACAAATTCATACCAGACGAATTCGACTAATTATTGACTTACAAATTGCGGGCTCGACTAGGCTCTGACCATTCGTTCGAAAGCTATGATGCACCACACACATATCCACATAGCCACCCATAAACAGACATTTTTTAAAGCCCACTTTTTTGGGTTCCTGGAGGCCCAAAACATGTATTTCCATCAAAATCGCGATTTCGAAAATTTTCTTGAAATCGATACTTCCTTATACTGAAAGTATAGGAAAGTAAAAACCGATAACTGATCTTGCAGTAATAAAATATAATTTATTCAAAAAATAGCACTATTCGCACTTCAAAAGTTATGAGTTTATTTCAGCCCCGACAAATTCCTGATAGTTCAGCTACGTCAAATGAAAAGACTTATTGCAACCTTGATGTTTTAGCACGCCTATAAGAATACAAATGCAGTTACAAGCCGAAGTTTTCTACGTGCTTCTCAAGCATACGTTTTGCGGAAAATTGCAATAAAAGAACATCATGCCTAATAAAATTCAACTAAAAATGCGGTGATAGGAAGAAGTGTAGCAGCCCCTTTAAATATTAGTGCTTTTAAAAAAATTATTATAGAATCGTATTTTAGCATCACTAATGAGCAAGTTCAGACAAAAATTTAGAAGAATGCATAATATTCTCTGAAAGATATAGGTTGATTATTATCCGAAATATTTTTCTAAATGTTTTACCACAACTAATTCGTGACTAGGGCTGGGGATTTTTTTAAATATTATAATCGATTTTGTACGGTAGATCAAAATCGATTTTAGATTTAAAAAAATCGATATAAGTTAATAATCGATTCTAATAACCGATTATAAAAATTGATTATAACAATCGATTGTAAAAAGCGATTGTAATAATTGATTTTAAAAAATCGATTACGATGCACGACTATAAGAAAAACGATTATGAATTAGGAACATACTGCTTTTACAATTTAACTCGTGTAACATTCATTATAACCTGCGAATTCATTGTTAAAATCAATTATTTTGTTGTTGGTTTAACAATACCTATACTATGGTCATTTCCGCACTAACCAATTGTAATTATTTATCAAGGTTTACTCAACCAATTATATACAAAAATCAAAAATAAATCCTATAATTTAATTACTCGTTACAAATATTTATAGCAATTCAAAACATTTTATTATTAGGAAGTAATAAAATAATTCATACTGAAAGCAAATAAAAACTAGCAGAACTAGAAATATACAGAATTTATTTCTAAAAATCGTTTTCTAAAATCGATTTAAAATGTTAAACCATTCTTGGACTTTTTTGAATGTCAAGAATCGATTATAATATAATTGATTGTAATCGATTGTCAGTTTTGCAATTTTACTAGCCCTATCCGTGACTGTAGAGTGTAGATGATGATGATGTGCAAATCAACAATTTTGATATAAAATACTTTTCAACTTCAACAAAATGTGCTCCGAACAAACAAGAAAAAATTATGTTTCTTTACAAACGCCAACCCTGACATACAAATAAAAAAAGAAGAACAAAATGTTACCTTAGTTTTTAATGTATTTATAGTAATACTGTACAGGGTGTTTTGCAGTAGGATGCCCATAAATCAAAAACGTCTTTGAGTTCAATTTTAATTGTAAAGGTCCAATTATTGTCGTACGGAAACGCATCCTTTTCAAGAAACAGCTTTAAAGCTAGTGGAGGAAAATCACGTATTAGCTAATCAACTAGGAGCGTAGGGAAGCGGCGATCACCGTATCTCTTACCGTGTTTTTCACGCACATGCAAGATTTTCTAAATTGTGACGTAACAATCTTTTTCATACAATAAATACAAAAAAGGTATGTTGCTTTAAATCGCCTAATCTTACGATTTCGACAAGAGCACATTTTCTTCTTCCCCCCTCTGTATATGTCCCTGGTTGATGGAATAGACCGAAACAGGTGTCATTACCAGTAAAACAGCCATACAAAATTTAGGTCAAATATTTGTGGCGCGTACAACAATAAATTAATACGTGATTTAATGTTTTAAATAATTATATAATTGTAACTACTATATGGGTCTGTTTAGAACAGATCAATAATTATTAAAATTTCAAGGATTCTGCTCTGTTTTTAAGGTATAATAAAAAAGTTAAAATTTCAAGGAATTTCGGCCTGTTTAAAATTAATAGTTTTTATAATCATTAAAATTAGTCATAATTAAACGAATTCTTAAAAAAAAAATATCTGTTATAATAAAAATTATTTGACACATCCAAATTTTCGGGACGTGTCATTTAGAAAGAAAAAAGGTACATTTTTAGAATATAAAAACTGTTAGATACAAAATGATTTTTAGGTGTTAAATCTATCGATCCATAATTATTAAAATTTCAAGGTATTTCCGGCTGTTTTTTAAGTTTGTACTATATGTACCTGTTCAGGACAAATCAAAATTTCAAGGCATTTCGGGACATTTTGTCTTTTGTTTCCAATTCCCTATACAGGACAAATTAGGCTTATTTCTTTTCTATTTAAACTTTAGAAAAGATATGTTTGATAATGCAACAACTCCAAAGACAAAACAAGTATGTAGATAATGTTCGTCAATTAATGCAATTGATTTAATTTTTTCAATATTTTTATTGTATATTTACATTTTATTTTGTTAACTCAAGATAGAGTGGACCTCCCTGAATTATGGCTTTTTGGTGATTGTTTTTCGGCGCTATAAAAAAAAAATTACTGATAGTACTACACAATAATGTACACTCAAGTTCAATAAAATTAAGTACACCTCAAATTTTATAGCCTAAGTCGGAAGTACATAAGTTCCATTTTAACAGTAGATTTGGCAAATTATGTAATTGATGTTGTAGAAGAATGTTCTATCATGTTATTAAACTTCTGCTATGATATGATATGATACTACACACCTTAACCACCAAATTGGATTTTTGAAAAACGTCATAAGAGCTGAGCTTAATTTTATTGAACATGAGTGTAAGTTGCAAAATATGGACAGGATTTGAGTTATTTGAATATGTACTGTATTAATAGCTATTAAACGCAAATTATATTTTGTGACAAACTATAATAAAATAATCTAAGTTGCAGGCTTCCGCGGCCGTTGTTAATAACAGCTAGGCTTCCGGGTTGGAGCCGCGTCATCGGTGCATGAACTGCCGACGTTTCGTCCTCGGTTCCACGGGACATCTTTCGAAATACCTTTCCAAAATTCTTAAACCTTATGTTGGCAAAACTGATTCTTTCATCCTAAATTCCAACCATTTTGTTCAACGACTTCAAAATTTGTCTATGAATCCTGAGGATATCTTAGTCAGTTTTGATGTCGAATCCCTGTTCACTAAGGTTCCTATCCCTGATTCCATTTCTTTAATCCAGGACATACTTTCCTTACACAACCAACCCACTGACTTGTCCCTCCTAGTAGAAAATTGCCTGGCCTCCACCTATTTTCTATTCCGTGGACAGTATTACGAACAAGTGTCGGGTGCTGCCATGGGTTCCCCACTCTCTCCTGTCGTTGCTAACATTTTTATGGAAGCATTCGAACAGGAAGCCCTAGACTCCGCACCTTTAAAACCTAAATGTTGGTTCAGATACGTCGATGATACCTTCGTTATCTGGCCTCATGGACGGGATTCCCTTTCCGACTTTCTGTCTCACCTAAATTCCCAACATGCCAGCATCCATTTTACTATGGAGATTGAATCCAACGACAACCTTCCTTTCCTCGACGTCCTAGTGAGTCGTCGCCCTGACGGCAAACTAGGACATTCCGTGTACCGCAAACCTACACACACTGACCGCTACCTAAACGCACATTCCCATCATCATCCCGCCCAGAAACGTTCTGTCATCAATTCCTTAGTTAACCGAGCCTTTGCCATTTCTGAACCATCCCACCTAAAAGACGAACTCAACCACATTACGACTGTCCTTTCCCAAAACAGCTACAACAAACGAGACATCCAACACGCTATTACTCAAAAGGCCCAACCCGCACACACAGAACGTACCAATACTCCTACACCACCTACCTCTGTAGCATTTCTACCTTACATACACAAAACCACCGACCGCATCAGCAGACTACTTAAACAACAAAACATAAAAACCGTTTTTACTCCCTTTCAAAAACTTTCCAATTTCCTTCCTCCGACCAAAGACAAGTTACCTACCCTTCAATCCTGCGGTGTGTATAGTGTACCTTGCTCCTGTGGGAAAGCCTACATCGGTGAGACGAAGAGGCCGATCAGCGTTCGAGTTTCTGAACACGAGCGCTGCACTCGACTGAAACGTCCCGCAGAGTCGGCTATCGCAGAACATAAACACGATACAGGCCATAACATTCAATTTGACAAAACCAAAATCCTAGCCCGTTCTTCCACCTACCTCAACCGTGTGATCCGTGAATCCATAGAAATACACAAAACTCCTAACAATATTAACCGAGACCACAGCTATCCCCTGCACAATGCCTACAAACTGTTATTTCCGAGTAAATCCAAGCCCCGCCCTGCAACCGCTCAACCCCTACAGCCCGACAGCCAATCACAAACCCAGCATTCACACCTTGTTACCCACCCGTCCCTTATAAACCCGGTGCCTGCACCGGTCTCGCCAGTTGTGTTCCAGATCCCATAAGTGACCACAGCCCTGAAGATGTCCCGTGGAACCGAGGACGAAACGTCGGCAGTTCATGCACCGATGACGCGGCTCCAACCCGGAAGCCTAGCTGTTATAATAAAATAACTGTTTGGTTGTTTTCTCACCTCAGCCTCTTAAGGCTAATATAAAATTGGTCATTTCATTTGCTTTATTAAACCGGATTGATATATTTTGCTCTGGTGGCGTTATTATAAGAATTATAAGTCTTGAACGTTTAGGTCGTCATCATAGGTTTGAAAATCTTCGTCTTGGAGATAATATCGGAAGCCTGTGGCACGAAATAATTTGTCAACACCCATATTTATGGTCACAGTTACATCAAAAATAAAGGATCCTGTTGCCCAATTTGGATGGTAACATGCCTAAACGTGGCCATCGTCTTCGACTTCCACTTTTCACCGTTTCGTTTCCGTTGAAACTCAGGAAATTCCACAATCATTTTCTTCATGTTCATTTTATCTAAAATAAAATACTAACTATTGGTTTTTATTATTGTTTTTACACTTACCAAGTATTCTTTATCGTTCTGAGACGCGCATGGACAAATACGATACGACCCTAGAAAGAAACACAAGATACGACAAGAGACAAGACCAAACGCTGGTGCTCGCGCAAACTCGCTCTTGCAGCTGGATGTATAAATAGTTGCATACATTGCATGTATGATATAAGTATTATTCGCCTAATAAGTTTAACTATTTTCAAACTGCATATCATAATTTAATTACACACGTCTAGCATAGACAATCAATAACTTATTTAAGCTCCAATAGAAAGAGTGAATTACCCGTTTTATATATTCGTTCAATAAACAAACTGCCACTTTTATGACCTGCCGTTTGCAACGTAATGCGAGCTGTAACGTATCAAATGCTAACGAGATTCGGTTTGGCTACGACAAACTTGGAGGCCCCGACCAGCTTCAGTGAAGACGGGGTGGGTTGATTCGAAAAACCGGAAGTTGTAAGGGTGAGCGCCAACTAACTTTAAATTGCAACTAAAAGGTAAGCTACAAGTATGTCGATGTCAAATTACGAAAGTTAGGAAAATCACCAAACCGGCAAATAATACACAACAGTATAGGCAAGTTATTTATTATAGTAGCTGCTTGCTGTACCCAATAACAATAAGTCTTTGGGAAGCTCTGCTAGATATTCTGAAGGAATAGATTTAACAATAGAGACTTTTAGCCAAATACAGACTTCCGAAAGACTTGAATTTAACGTCAGGTTGTCCCCAAGTATAAAGATGAAATTACCCCACACACAAATAACAAAAATACTGTATAAATAAATATATATGGGACGGCACTGGTTTATACATACAACATTTAAAAGTAAATAAATATCTGCACACAAATTGACAACTAACAATGACTGACTAGATTTCGTAGGTATCACAGGCGGAGGTAATGCAGGTGGTAATTAAAGTACTTAAACTGGCAGGTGGTTAGAGTTTATGCTCACCCATGAACGGCTGAGTGCTACCTAAGTTCCCTTGTAATTGCTGATCCACCGAGGTGGTAGATATTCCCCCAGGTTGTGACCTTCAGCACTCAAGGTTATGTAACCTCCGGACGAAATGCGTAGCTAGTAGATGAAACACAATAGGCTGCTACATCAAAACTAATATAATAAAGGCTACCACGCCAATACTAGAATGTAAAAGCCGCAGATTGATGCTAGAATATAAAAGCTGCAACGTCGATTGATGTTAGAAAATTAGAAGTTTTAGTGAAACAAGTACTCACGGCAGATGTTCGCCCTTGACAGATTGTAACGTGTAAAATCGCACGTAGGTGATATTTCGCAAATGAAATAACTAGTCGAGCTCCCCATAAATCCTCAATAACGAGATCGAAGTGGCCAACACAATACGATAAGTTTAGCCCACTTAAAAACTTATACCGGGAAGCAAGACATTAAAACACGTCAGACCTTGAAAAGCGTTAAGTTCGAAAAGAAAGAAAGGAAAGTGGGTCTTGCGCAAAATACATCACCAAGGCCGCTTATAAAACGTACCCAGATCGAGAAACAAAGTTCCTGAATTTCATTAAAACAGGCTCTTTTATTGGATAATCAAATACAATTTATATTTCATTTTTATATGTTAAGTAGGTACAATATTATTTAAATATTTGTAATAATTATATGTTCCTTTTAGAGTAAACATTGAACCACAAAATATTTTTGAAGCAATCATTCTAGGATCTACACGTACAAATTCAATTTTACCTTCTCCTTTATAAATAAATAATTGTAATTATTTGAGTAGGTACTTACATACTGACTTACATGTAAGTAAAATGTTGGAATGAAAACTATAATTGAATTATTCAACGTAACATGCGGTTTATTTCCGTATTTAATTCTAACAATTTGAAAACTAGTAACTTGATATTAAATTCCAATTCCTCTCTAATTCATTTAATTTCTTGTATTCATATGATTTATTTAACTGTGATCACAGACAACCCTAGTGCTGTGATAGAACTGATCACTTATTGAATATAATCAATTTCAATCAGTTCCAAAACTATATGAACCTTGATCAAGTCAGTCCAGAGACAAAGTCGAAGCCAGTTTATTTAATAAAGATTTCAGTTGTTCCAACACACTTACATTCGGACAGTGAATATTGAAAATCCTAAAATCAAACGGTCCAGCCTTTACTAACACATTTGAAAATTAATCATACTCGTATAAAATTATTTTGTTGTTCTTCTTTTTAAAAAAGTACAACATTCCATTTTTATATCTAAACGCTCCTGTTACATCCCATGGAATACCAGTAAACAATTCATTAATAATTCCATGTCTTTTTGCTTTCACAGTACACTCGTCCAATTCAATATAATAATTATCGTAAAAGATGTATGTACGTCCAGAATATGTGTTGAAGATGGTTTGAATTTTTTTATTCCTTGGTACACCCAATTGCTGAACGTTTCCAGATTGTTTTAGTTGAAAACTTGGAAATTCAATCAAATAAAATTTACTTTCATCTATAATTACAACATCATCAGAAGGTCTTTGATAGATATGAGAGATTTGTTTTACACACTGTAAATATTCAGATATTAATTTTGGATCTCTATATCGCTTATCATTTATATTCATATATCATATGGAATATGTAAAAATGGTGATTTGAAGTTGTTAATAATTGATCTGGATGATTTATAGAGCACGAGTCAATAACTAAAGAAGCCGGTTCGTCTGGTTTCTTAGTTATAGTACGTATTGGTAATTTGGTATATATATATTTGAAGTCCCATACAAAAACTGAATTGCAAACACGTCATCTTGAGTAATGTTGATTCCACTTGAAAGATAAGGATACATTAAAGCTGATTTAACTCCAGAATGTTCAACTCCCAAACAATGACCAATTTCATGTAACTTGACTGTATATAACCTAATTTGATCATTAGGAGGATAACCGAAACCCACCCACATACCAATTTTCTGATTTATCAAAATGTATTTCTCGACAACTATCTCTTCCAGTTGGAAAAAATGCATGAGCTAGTATTTTTCCTTGTCCATCAAAGTAATCAGAACAAGTTCCATTCATACAACGAGCATTATTACTATGCTGAAATGATCTAGTAGAAAACGAAATAATAATGTATCTGGTTTTGCTGGATTGTATTCGAATGTTAATGTAGATACACTTTGCCATGTATCAAATGCTCTCTGAGCTACTTGTCTCTGTTCAGTGTTTGCTAAACTGAAATACCATTTTAAATGTGTATTTTTTGTTGTTTACAATATAAAGAGGCTTCTTCGAATTTGAACACCTTTCCATTCTTTACGAAAAATTCGTGACAATTAAATTATAAGCCATGTGCATTACTTTTTCTTTTACTATATGTACGAATACATATCTATCATCTATGAGGCGCCGTTTGGGCCAAAATTATTTTATATTCAAATAAAAATAAAGATATAAAAAAAAATTTTATAGAAAAAAATTATTTTCGTTCTTTATGAAAAATATTTTTGCAACATAAATTTTTTTTATCTAAAGTATAAAAAAATTCGTTTACAGAAATAATAAAAATATTAAGGAAATCTTTTTTTAAATCTTTTCTCATTGAGAATAAGAATTTTCCCGCTTTTAAAAATATTTATTCTTTACTAAAACTATCACGTAATAAATTTTTTTACGCTAGCTTACAATTTCTTTACCCTTTACCAGAAATAATTTTATTCTTTACAAACCAACACGCTGCTTGTGCGCATGACAGTGTCTTGGCAACATCGTAAAGTAAAGCACAGAACAGCTGATACAAGCCTGTCCGTGACTGTTTTAGCGCTCTTCAATCAACGGTTTTAGGTTACTTTCGGCGGTAAATAAATTATCTAATTATTAGAAGATATATTATTCAGGTAAGTAAATTTATTTTTCTATTTTGCGTCTTTAAGAAAGCTATTAAAGCACGCAAACGCGTGCGTTTATAGCTTGGTTGCCAACTACCGCAAAATCCCCATTTTGGAACTGGAAGTTTTTATTTAAAAAAGCGCAAAATAGAAAAAATAGTATAAAATACACGTTTTATAAGACATTTCAGCGCACTTGTCCTTTAGAAAACTCGCCGCAAGCGGCTCGTTTTCCAAACTTGGACGCGTACTCCAAAATCAGTCTTATAAAACTTGTAAAACTAACGGGGAATTAAACTAATAACGCCCTCTATTATTATGCCTGTTTGCTTTTGGTCTCAATTATGGTTAGAATTATGTCCACCTGATGAGTTCAAACAAGAACGAAACATGTAGTGGTCTATTCTAGCCATAATTGAAACCAAATCTTTTCTTATAAAACTTGTGTTTTAATGTACTATTTTAATATGATCCCTGTTATAATAATTGTAAAAGTACAAAACTACCTCAGTAGGGAATGAATAAATAATATCGTCCAAGGTTGTAGTCGGGTTCTCACACTCCCGTACAGGTTATATTCATCACGTAGCTATTCCATCCATCGTCGGATGTAAGCCTCTCCAAGTCTCCTCCATTCCAATCTGTCTTCTGCTTTTCTCATCCAGTCGGACCCTGCTAGTCTTTTAATATCATCTGTCCACCTAGTTTGTGGCCGTCCTATGCTTCTTCTGTGTTGACGTGGACTCCATTCTATAATTCGCCTAGTCCACCGGTTATCTTGCATCCTGGCGATGTGACCAGCCCAATTCCATCTCAATTTGCATATTTGGTATATGACGTCTGTTATCTGTGTTCGCTTTCTAATTTCTGTGTTTGGGATATGATCCGCCAGGGTTACACCAAGCATTCGTCTTTCCATAGCTCTTTGAGTTTTTCTTAGTCTATCAATTATATTTTTATTCATTGCCCAAGTCTCTGTTCCGTATGGTAATACAGGCAATATATGTTGGTTGAATGTTTTTGATTTAATTGTATTTGGCAGGTTCGACTGAAAGATTTTCTGGAGTTTTCCGAAGCTGGCCCATGCTAATGATACTCTTCTACTTAGCTCTGCTTTTAAGTTGTTTTTTGTAATTTCCAGTTTTTGTCCTAGATATATGTACGAATTTACTTTTTTGATTTGTTGGTCTTGTACTGTGAGATTTTTATCATTTGTTCTTATATCATTCGTCATATATTTTGTTTTATCAATGTTTATCTTTAAACCTATTGCCTTTGACTTTACTTGTAGCTCATTGATCATTTTTTGTAATTCTTCTTTATTTTCACTGAATATCACGATGTCGTCTGCAAAACGCAGATGGTTCAACATTTCTCCGTCTATAGATATGCCTTTATCGTCCCAATTAAGCTGTCGGAACATGTCCTCCATCGCCAACGTAAACAACTTTGGCGACATTGAGTCCCCCTGCCTCACACCTCTTTTCATTTTGATTTTGTTGGTTTTTTCTTCCAGGTTCACTTGAAATGTAGCTTTTTCATATATTTGTTTTATTATGTTAGTGTACCTATGGTCTATTCTGCAGTTACTTAGTGCGTTTAGGACTGCCCATATCTCTACAGAGTCGAAAGCTTTTTCATAATCTATGAAAGCTATCCATAATGTTATGTTGTATTCATTTGCTTTCTCTATTATTGTCCTCGTAGCCTGCAGGTGGTCAAGTGTACTGTGGCCTTTGCGAAATCCCGCCAGTTCTCTCGGCTGGTATCTGTCCAGTTTATCTGTTATTCTTTCCGTAATGATTTTAGTAAATACTTTGTATAGTTCCGACATGAGACTAATTGGGCCAATTAGTCTCACAGGTTATATTAGTATTTTAAAAGTATGTTACTTTAAAAATAATAATAATAATAATAATATTTATTTCCATAGACTTTACAGTATCGGAATTGTCATTGACGGCGTGTGAAAAAAAATATAAACAAACGAAAACAATTTAAAATACAAGTTTAAAATACACTAAATATATCTAATCTACTATAATATTACTATTAAAATATTCGTGGAGTGAGTAGAAACTTTTTTCTTTGAGAATATATTTTATATTTGTTTTAAATTGTTTTAGATTTTGAATGCTTTTCAGGCTCTTGGGCAGATGATTATAAAGTTTTATTGACATGGTATTTGGACCTTTAGTGACTTTATTTAATCTATGAGAAGGCATGTAGATATTGTTTGCAGTCCGTGTATTATAACTACTTACTTCACCGCATTTCACGTACTTGTCAATGTTTTTATGTACATGGTATACACATTGCAAAATGTACAGACAGTGGATAGTTAAAATTCCATGCTGTTTAAAATACGGCCGACATGATTCTCTATACGGTACTTGAAACATGCTTCTAATTATTCTTTTTTGTAATGTAAATATTTTTGTAATGTGTACACTGTTTCCCCAACACATCAATCCATAAGTAAGACACTATTTACGCAACCATAATAATATATTTTTAATGTGACGATATTTACTGATTTTTTTAGTTGAAGTGTTGAATAATTTAATCCTGCTAGCTTTTTTGACAAGTTATGTATATGAAGTTCCCAATTTAAAGATTTATCTAGCAAGATTCCTAAAAATTTAGTGCTATCGTGTTGCTTTATGCTTTTGTTGCCGGACCTAACTAAAACGCTGCACTCTTCTTTTAACTGATTTTGATCAAATAATATTAAGTCTGTCTTTCCGTTATTTAATGCGACTCCATTTTCCTGACACCAAGCTGTAATTTGATTTACACATGTGTTTGCTTTTTTACTAAATAAATTTAAGTTATCTGCAGTTATCTGCTAGATGTATCATCTGCGTGCAGTGTAAGAAAACCTGTATCAACATAATGTATTATATCATTAATATAAATAATAAACAAGACAGGCCCAAGTATGCTGCCTTGAGGCACACCCGTATCTACTACCACACTGTTTGATACAGATTCGATACCATCCTGGATAATGCGAACAGTTTGGGTTCCATTGGATAGGTAAGATTCGATCCAATTCAATGCTGGCCCCCGTATTCCAAAGACTTCCAGTTTTTTAAGCAACATCTCTTTATTTTCAGTTTCAAAAGCACGCGTGAAGTCAAAAAATATACCTGCTGACAGAAGTTTGTCATCGAGATTTGTTAATATTTTATCGTAGAATGATAATAGTGCATCTTGAGTTGACTTACTTGTTTGAAATCCAAATTGTCTATCTGTAATTAATTTGTATTTTGATAAAAAATGTGTTAATTTTATATAAAAAGCTTTTTCAAAAATCTTTGAAAAGATCGATAATAATGCTATTGGCCTATAATTTTCCAATTTATTAGGTGTACCTTTTTTATACACGGGAACGATTTGTGCTTGTTTTAGATGAGCAGGAAAATAACCCATTTCAAACGATGACCGATACCATTCATTATATTTTACAATGTAACCCACGGAGATTTAGATTATTATTATAGTAGTTGATGGTTATTGGTGGTTGAAGCTAAATCGATACTAGGTAGCACCAATATTAATCGAATATTTCGGCAGGAACTTTTATGTTTTTGTATATTTGATTGTGGCACAATCACGACTGTACTAAGGTTGTGCGCGTTCATGTTTTATCTGTAGCTATATCCCGTGTACTAGAAATTTACTCAATGCTGAATGTTTAATGATTATTGTATTATACGATCCCATGTCCCGATTAATTAACAAGTCAATGGCATAAGGTAATTTGTACATTAATTAAGTATTGTGCTTAATGTCTAGAATCTGAATATGACTGAACACGGTAAATTGAAGTTAAATTACTTTATACCTAAAAATACAATGCACTAAAAATATGGTTAGCATGGAAAATAAAGGAAATTATAAATAAATATTTCATAGACTGTGAAATTTTTCGTGATTGATGTCCTAATAATAATAATTAGAATAATAACATAACTTCATAAAAGCTTTAATTGAAAATTTGAAAACGGTTATTGCTTGCTTAAAAATTACCGCAATTTTTTTAGACATTGACTGGTGATTTGTTTAATATCTAGTATTGTGTCGATAGGCAGCCTAGTAAGTAGTAAGAGAAGTTTTGCTACCTACATTCATCGGAAATGGCTGATCTTGAAAAATTTAAAGAAGTGGTGGATAAGGTTTTGAATATCAAGGAATTTCAAGAGTGTCTTCAGAGTTTAGTTGTGGCAACCTGTACAGCTACTCAGCCATTAAGATTGCCATCATCGCCTGCAACTGGAGTACCCCGACCATCAGTCCATTTAACTGCTGGAACATCCAGACCATGCATCTTAAACCGAACTGTTCAAGAAGAGTTCAGAAAACTCTTTCGACCACATAGGGGATCCGTTTTATCAACTTCTACACCAAAACGCCGCTCAAAACGTAAATATAAAGATGCTTTTTCCTAGTATTCCGAAGAAGTTATTGTCTTAAATTCTATTAATAGAACAAAAACTTTAAATAGTAAGGAAAAAGCTAACGCATATCTGAATAGTTTCATTAGAAGGCTTACTTTTAGTAAGGAGTGGGCCGAGTCTACAGTAACGAACTCTATAAAAACAGCTTTTCCTGTACTAGGCAATAGAGAATTTGACTTCCTCTTTCCTTGTGGACGAGAGTTACTGCCTGTACCCTTAGAGCCAGGGGAGGAGCTAAATGGGTTGAATATGCATAAAATTTTTACATATAAAACAATTTATATACGACCAAAAGAACACCTTGAACTAGTACATTTACACGAAAATTTCAGCTATGTTTTAGTCAATACCATGTACTATATTAGAGTTGAATTTGATTATACAGGGCGTTTGTTGCAACAGTGCAAAAACCTACGACTTTAATGTATCATAACTCGACTTTTTTAAATGGAACACCCTATATATTTTTGCATAGTTGGATAGAGTTTTCTGCGCTCTATAAATTTTGTTAAATAATAGTTATACCTATATCCAATGGGTTTCGAGATAATTAGATTCTAACCAATAAATCAGGTAATTTCTAGAAATACAGACATCATAGGAGGCATTCGCACCTGTTTGCTTTTTGTTTTTTGCAAGAAACAACTGCGAGCATTGTTTTAATTCATGTAAGGAATTTGTTTTTTATAAATTTTGAAATGTTAGATTGCTTAATTAGGCACGCAAATTATTTCTAAAAAACAAATTCCTTACATGAATTGAAACAATGTTCGCAGTTTTTTCTTGCAAAAAACAAAAATCAAACCCATATGATGTCTGTATTTCTAGAAATTACCTGATTTTTTGGTTAGAATCTAATATATGGAAAACCGTTGGATATAGGTATAACTATTATTTAATAAAATTTATAGAGCGCAGAAAACTATCCAACTATGTAAAAATATATAGGGTGTTTCATTTAAAAAAGTCGTGTTATGATACATTAAAGTTGTAAGTTTTTGCACCGTTCCAACAAACACCCTGTATAACCAAATTCAACTCTAAAATATCTGTGGAATAGTGAATGGCATTGACTAAAACATAGCTGAATTTTTTTTTTAAATTCTGTTGAAATACGGCTTGTGCAGGTTTTATCAGTGACGTCTGCAAATGTCAAATTTGTTTGAAAAAGTGGAATAACTTGGCAACGCCCCAACGGAATTTTAAAAACAGAAAACATTCGTAGAGGCAATTAAACGGCGATTAAGAATATGCAAAAACATACAGGGTGTTTAGTTTTAAAAAAACATTAGTTTGGTATGTCAAGTAGCCCACGTGCACAATATCTTCTTGATAACTTAAGTAACAAAGGAGTTATCAAAGAATTTCGCTACGCTGGGGCACCCGGTATACAGTTTCTAATATCAAAATAAATTAGCTGCTCATTTCATTTATTTCTTACCTACATGGTTAATAATTATTAAGCAATAACAGATGTGTTCCAACTTTTCCAAAGTCAATGGGAATTTTCCGGAAATATTTACAAAAAGAACGTTTTGGAAATTTCACAACACAAATTATTTATAACTTTATTAATTGTGAACTAATTCTTGCAGTGTTGCTCATAAAAAGTAGATATTATTAAGCAAGTGTAATGTGTGTAAGTTGGAAACTACAAATTACAATAATGTTGAAAAATGTGAATATTTGTCCATAAATCACCATTTTAAAAATAATTAGAAAAGCAGTATTCTATGTTCGTTTACCTGCTATTTGTGAGTATAATTTTTATCGGTTCACAAATCACAAGTTCTAGCTATGTGCATTGGGGTATTTTATTTTTGGGCCACCCTGTGTATAAGAAATGTTACAAGTGGGTATTATTGGATATTATGAAAGGCTGTATTAATAAGTCAAACGTTGACTATTTTAAGCTACTCATAAACACTTACTTTTTAATTTTCATGGTTATGTTACGTTTTTCATTTTCACGAATTTTCCTTGTTTTGCTAATGACTTATTTATTTTAATTTTCTAAGTAGAAATTCATTAGTTTATGGCGATGTGCTAATATGCAGATTGTCTTCTTCTTGAGTTTAGTTTATTAACAATATTTTTATACTAGTTGTTTTACTAGAGTAGTTTTATTATTGTATATCATGCTGGCAGACATTAAATAAAATAAACTGTTTTTTATAAACCTACTTATATCTATAACGAATTACATCAGCACACATTTTATCTGCTATTAAAACACAATACGAACTAACAGAAACAGTATTGCAATTATTTAGTCAACTCAAAGCTATTTTTTGTTGATCATTGTCATTTTACAAAATGTTCTGTAAAAACTGTCGGATGGTCAAGTAATGTGTTGTTCCATTATAACCGTCATCTTGTAGTGGATTTGCAATAGCATTTTCAAGTAGTTGTTTCTGCAAATCTGTTAACACTATTTCAGATTCAGGTACTACTATATTGTTATCGGTTTGAACAGGTGGAAGAGGTCCAAATTCGTCTATACCGTACCATTCTGGATTTTCATTATAAGAAGGGTCAGTAATATTACAGTTATGTTCTAGCATTCCCAGCTGCCATAATTGCAGTGGTGATGCACCTCTTTCTGAACTTAAGCTATGAAAATTCCACTGTTCAATAAACCGATTTGAACTTCGCTTAATTCGAGGTAAAAATACATACGCAAGAGAAAATAGATCGATTTCATTGTTTTCATCAAGAATGCCTTCATGTTCCATGAAAATAAAAAGTTCTTTATATTGTTTTGTAACAATACGATTCACTTCTGTCCACAACCTTTCAATTCGCTGGTTATGCACTGATTTTCCGGCAATAAAACTAGCTCTGTTTAAACCTTGTTTTTCTAACATATACTACGTAACCAATACATTTTCCATTCCTCTATCTCCTCGAACTCTCTTGGGAATACCAAAATTTATAATTCCCTCTTCAAACAGTTGCATTACACTTTTAGATTTATTGTTTGTCAGGCACTCTAGATAGATAATACAGCAACTGAAACCATCGACACACCCATGATACACAAAACGGAAGCAGGTAAGTTTATGATTTGAATCTATATGCCTAAAAATATTTAAAAATAGGAATATAATTAGGATAAGCACAATCTATTGTTAAGAATCACAATAAATCTCGTCTCAGGTAGTATAGGTAAAGTTTTTATTCTAATGAAAGTTATTTTCCAGTTACATTTTTTTGGAGAAAATGAGATGTGTGTTTTGAAACTAACCAAAGGAATGTATAATTGCAGCTAATTAAATATATTTTTAGAAAGCTATTAAGTTTCTTAAGATGCAAATTTACCATAAATAGTTTGGTCCCTTAACTCTATATACTCTCCTTTGTCTAGCTGTTCTTCGTCTGAAAGCTCTGCCTATGCGGTCAATAATATTTAGTCGTTCCCTTATACTCCATCTGGAGATCTTCATATTTCTAGCTCGCAATCCACCCATTACGTAAACTTCTCCTATGTTAGGAGTATCAGCTAAAATGTCTTGTATTGCTGCATCTAATTCCATATCTGATACTAAATTTCTTTTTTCAAAGCCTATAGACTGTCGGCGTCGGAAGAGTGTTCTTCTAGATATATGCAAAAGTTCAGAAATTTTTGTCCAGTTCAAACCTGCTCTCCTTAAATAGTTAATTTGATTGTTGTTTATACCTATGTTGGGCCTTCCTACAGATCCATTTCTTATTAATGAATGTGTACATGTCTCAGTGGGTGTACTTTCAACTACTTCAGGCGAATTCAAAACAGTATCTATATAATTATATTGTATCCAAAGTTGTTCATATAATACTAATAGAAGTAGTTTCAAATCATCATTGGGAACATATGTTACGAAGTTACTTAGGGTCATACAATCTTCTTCTAAAATTTTGTGTAATTATTCCGTTTCTCGGGGATCTAATGGTTACGAAAAAAATGTAATTAATAATACAAAGCATCAAATATGTTATACTTTTGAAAATTAAAAATCTCACTTGACCAATAAAACCAGACTTCACCTTCACTCATTTCTACTTATAACTTTGTAAAATAACCGAGTCATAATTTTATAAACTCGACATCCAATATAATTTTTATAGTGATAGATATTTATCTCAAATAGAAATTTGTGAAAGCTGTTTATCAAGTTTTTGATTCTTTTTAACATCTGCTTGCAAGAAATAGGCATCTTATTGAATATAAATTTTGTGGTAATTGATCAGATAAGGATTTATACGTAAATAATTGTACCTACCATTCACTGTAAATGTCTGAATGCCCTATAAAAGTCCTCACCAAGTTGCTTTAAGTAATCTTCCACAGAATTCATTGCAGCTGCTTGTAGGTAATCTAGAAAACTTCAAAATATTTCTGTGATCAGTTAATGTGTTTATTTATCAGTAAATGCAAACATAAACACAACGGAAATCTAAACATTTACTGAATTTTTAAAAATCAAAACCTACCAAAATACCAAATCACGGTATCCTACCGAAATGGTTGCGCACGAAAAGTACACTAAGTGAATATTTACAACGATTTTTAACCAACAAACTTATACAACCAAATTAATGTTTTACAATTATTATAACAGGGATCATATTAAAAATAAATTTTACTTACCTGAATAATATATTATCTTCTATTAATTAGATAAATTATTTATCACCGAAATTAACCTAAAACAGTCACAGGGCTGTTCGTTTGTATTGCACTATTCTGTTTTAACAGTAATGCGGAGTATTGTTCAAGTACAGCCGTGACGTCATTTGAACTAGAATCGCAGTTTAGAACAACTGTTCATGTACGAGACAAACGAACGCTTTCACAACGTTTAAAACAAATTGCCTAACCTCAAAATGGAAGTTTTTTTTTATAAATGAAGACGAAAATTGCTTTTTAAGTAGTTCTTCATCTAGTGATGGCGACGATGATGATATCTATTGCGCCTTAGATATATTTAACCTAGAAAAGCACCCAAGGACTGCTATACAAAATTTCCAAATGTTATTGGTAAGTGGAACGTAGGATCATATTATTCATTTAAAAAAAATTACTGTTTGTTTAAGCATTATAATAAGAGTTTATTTTAACGTTTTCTAGGTTCTATTGATGGCACTCGCATAAAAATTGACAAACCTAGCAAAAGATATGTCGACTATTTTAATAGAAAGGATTTTTATTCAACGGTTCTTCAAGGCGTGTGTGATAAAATTTTATTGATATATTCATTGGATATCCAGGATCTGTGCATGATGCAAGAATATTTAGAAATTCTACATTATTTGGTGACCTTGAAACATTATGTAATGGTAAGTGTTCAATAATTTATTATTATTGAAAGGATGGACTTGTTAATAAATAATTAATTGTACTTTCAGGTTGTTACATATTGAGAGACAGTGCGTATCCACTACTACACCATCTTTTAACACCGTACAGTGATAATGGACATTTAACGACTGCTCAAAAATATTTTAATAGGAAATTAAGTTCATGTAGGGTATCTATAGAACATGCTTTTGGGTTATTAAAGAATCGATTTCGACAGCTATACCATCTTAAATTAAGAGGCCATGAGAGAATATGGCATTTCATTCGTGCGTGTTGTGTACTCCACAACATGCAAAGATGATAGCACTATCTTTGAAGCTGAAGAAAATGTAAGTGATGATCAGCCCCGAAGCATTTTTCCGTTTCCTATGTGAATAGCGCTACACGGTGCGTTAATCCTATAGGACTCGTTAAATTCAAACTGGCGTCTCATAGCCTATAAGGCTAGCGCACATCAGGTTATGCGTTGCCACAAACATCAATCACAACTCCTTGGCTTTTGGCATCTAGTTGCCTTGTAATAAAACACCTCTAGATATAGAGTTAACGATTATTATTGTAATTAAAAAAATATGACATTTTATAAGTATTAATGAATAGGTAAGGCAAAAAATGACAAAATTAATGAGAGCTTCCATGACTTTTCGCATTGGGTTGATTTGCCAAAATATTTGTTACATTTTTGCGTGGTTTTTCGGCATTAGATGGTCTACCTGCTTGTATTGCTCTGGTACCTGCATGTAGTCTTCTGTCTTCACGACGTGCGATCGAAGTTGGTTGTACTTTGATTCGTCGTCCTTCTTTTATGTTCGCTACAGCCGAACAAATATCAAAATCCTTGTTCATTTTCAATATTATTAATTTTAGCATTTAGTTCCCTAATATTTTGTAACATATGTTTGGATGGGTGGGCTTCTGCAAATTTCTGCAGTTTTTTCAAATTTTATTCCAATGACTTTAGTTCCGCAGTATACTCTGGGGTTATATTATTATTCATGCAGTTTTCACCTAATATTTTAGCACTTTCTTTAGAAAAGTCCATATTGTTGTCACAATCAGACTCGTTAATGTTTGCATTAGGCACAGACTGCATAGGCTTATTAAAATCCTTTTGACCTTCTGGCAAAGAGTCGGAATTCATATCCATATTCATAAAAAAAACTATTAACATTATTTCCCAGTGCTAGGCTGGCAAGTTCAACTCGGTCTTGAAACAGCAAATGGGGCGTGGTTATCAAATTGACACCTGAATTATATACTGCACAAAGATGCTTACAAAATTTACCTCCTGTTCCTGCAGGACAATCACAGTGCTCCAGTGTAACGTCGACTGTATACAAAAACTTGCTGTCTTGTGAAGATGAGACCATAAACAGTGTATCAGTTTTTTTTACCACTACCAGTAGGCCAGATTTATGACAAAACTTTTTAAAATAGTGTTGAAGCTTCATATCTCTACCATTTGCAAATGAAATTACTTTTTGCTTGTAAAACTCTTCTAAAGAAAAGCATACAAAATCTGCCAATGAAGTTGCATTAAACGCTTTGCATCTCTGTAAAACTTGGTCTTTAAATATACGTATAGATATCTCAACAATATTGTTGGTGTTGTGACCTCTAGTTCTATATTTGCTTCGAAAACAATGACACCATTCATGTCTTCTCTGACACAAATTGCTAAAATAATCAAGAAACAATTTGTATTTCTTAGCTATGGTATTTTCGCAAAGCGACTCCTTGTGCAATTCACAGTCAATTTCGTTTTGTGCATATAACACCTCTCGGAATAGAAGCATTAAAACTCTTCTGTGATCTTTGTCAATATTATGTGAACTATCCCATAGCCAGCGCCACACTGCTTGCAGGATATGGAATGTGCACAATAATGATATAGATTGTGGAAAAACTTTGTTTAAAGCGTTCCTTTCAGCTGCACTATCATCCGTCATGAATACGGCTGGAAATTCTTTGCCGTAAAATCCATCGGTCCCAATTAAATCACGAAATTGTTTGAAACATAATTCATAAGCATCCTCTGTTTGAAAGTTATGAATAATGCAGCCCAAAGGTACACCCCCAATTTTACTGGCACCAAAAATAAACGTGACTGAAGACCACCTTGGTCACAGGAACCACTAGAGTCTACAAATGCAACTTCACTCGAAAACTGCATGTTATGGGCCCTTTGCATCAGTGGAGTCAAAAGCACACAACAAAAAGGATGTTGGTGAATGCTCATTTTGACCCCATTTGATTCAAAATAATCTTTTTTTCTATAAATTTTTCTATCATGCTTTGTACTGCGCGAGTACCATAATTTTCTTTTCTAAAAAAAATGTTTTAGGTTTTGGGGTATAATTATTAAAAATACTTGCCTCCAAGTTTCGTACAAATGATAAATGGAACGATCAATAGGATTAATGTGACCATTGGCAAGTACTTCACATACTTCATCCAGAGGTGTAGTTGCCACTAGCGAAGATCTGTGAAATGCTTTTGCTTCGCTAGCCGACATTCCATCTTCAAAATATTTCTGAAACTTTTCTTTCGTTTCCGCACTCAATCGTAAAAAACTGTACGCCTCCGTAACATGAATTCGATGATTATGTTGCAAATAAATCTGTTAGTTTTGAAATAACAGGTATAAGTTGGTAATTGCATTCAAGTTTTCTTTGAAAAGGGGATCTCTGTATTTTGTAAATCTATTAGTTTTTTTTACTTTATATGTAATCTTTGCAGGGCAATCTTTGTTTCTCTCCCTTGTGCTTTCTACTTTGCGGGTTTTATTTTTCCTGCTGTGCTGGCAAACAAAATCTTTTCTGTAGTGAAGCCTCTGTAAATTTTGATAGTTTTGAAAAACAATCCATTGCGTGTTTGCAGCAGCAGAAAACTCGGCCGTCCACTGCATACATTGGTCATCGCAGTCTGTATAATTTACTTGGGGTCCGCAATACTATTTCATACTCGCCGTCCTTTTTACTAACACAACTTATAATTTTGCACTTAGTATCAAACTTCTTAATTAACTCTTCCATAGTCTCGAAAGTCCAACCAACAACTGCACGTGCACTTAACCTTAAAACACTCCAATTAATGAACAGACTTCTCGATACATACGACGCATGCTGGTAAGATACGCAGATGAAATGTGCGCTAGCCTTATAGGAAATGAGACGCCAGTTTGAATTTAACGAGTTCTATAGGATTAACGCCCTGTGTAGCGCTATTCACATAGGAAACGGAAAAATGCAGCCCGGAACTATAGAAACTAGGGATATACATCATGAAACAGGCTCACAGATAAGAAATGAATTATGTCGTCAGTTATTTTTAAATAAAAAATTATGAAGGTAATAACTAGAAGTAATCAAGAGAATAGTATTGTATTATCTATTAAACTGTTACATTTACACAAATGTTTGTAATGTTTACAATTAGTGGCTTATATAAATACATTAAATTTATAAAATAAAAGTAAAAAATTTTATTTTTGTTGGACCAATTAATTTTTCCAGTGAATCATTTCTTCTTTCAAGCTGTTTGACCATCCTTTCTCTTTGCAGATATTTCTTTTCATCTGCGTTCTTTTTTTATTCTGTTCTTTTTTCTATTGCCTCTCTTATTTAGTTAATTCTTTAGCAGTTCCAGAACGACTTCGTGGAGTATTGGAAGTAGTTCCTGATGTTAGAGTAGCAGATATCGCATCTTCTGCTGCAATCTCTGAAGTAGGTGTGCTTAACCTTAAAAATAAAAAGGTGATCAATAAAAAGAAAATTAATTGGTTATGGTTACTAATTACTATTTATAAAGTTAAGTAGGATATAATGGACAGTTCTGGATCCACCCCCCACTCCTGGCCTTGAGTTCAAGGTCAAGGTCACCCCCAATCCTACCCCCACTCCTAGCCTTGAGTTCAAGGTCAAAAAAATTTTTCGTCCTGTGGACGGCTATCCTGCGCCGCCCCTGGAGGGGTGCCCCTCCGAATCTCAAGACCATTCTCCTCCTTTGCCCGACGGCCACGGCGTCCACCAGCTCCAAAAGAAAACACCAAATATATTGAAATATATTTATTAATTAAATATACATAATGATCACTAAGGTAGGTTATTGTAATTAATTGACCAATATATAAAGAAATATATAATACACATAGATAAACTAAGTAATAAAATGGTACCAAGAATTATTGTAGAAATACAACAATAGTGATTGCCATTAATAGTAAGTTTTTGTATACTAGGCTTTTTATTGTTCGTCACGATAGTTTGCCAACTACTACTTATCGAGTATTTAGGAAAATTAAATTTAATCTTGAATGTTACGAAACCATTTTCCGTTAAGTTCTTGACAGACGATTTGAAGACTGGAATGTCAGCCCAGGTATCCATATCCATTTTGTTCCAAATCACTATTATTACCATCACGATCGTATGCAATAGATGCCGAAGCGCAATTCGGTGGTTGCAGCACATACAGCAGACCATCGTAGACAGCTGCTAAGGCTGCTAATAATTTTATAGGTATCATGTTGACCCGCACACAAACAAAGACTGAATGAGTATATTACATAAATGGCACTACACTTTTTAATTACACTTATCCACTTCCCCCACCTCTTTAGCTGTGGTGTTTAACTCGTTTAACCTCTCAAAGGCATTAACGCGAAGTTCCAAATTATGTAGTGCAGGATATCTATCCAAGCAGATCATCTGATACGGATTCTTGGTGTACAGAGTGAAGGCATCGTAATGAAAGAATCCCGACTCATTTCGGAAAAAGTTTGCTAGTGTGGTGTTTAATGGATGAGATATCTTAGGGAATTGAAAAACTAGTTCAGGATTTACAGTTGGTTCTTCATCAAAATTATAATAACGACTTTCGGCAGCTTCATCTACGTGATACACTCCGTCGTCAGGAGCGTACAGGAATAACATGTTGATCGTGCGAGAGCTCGAAGAAAACTGAGGATCTTCTAACACATTGTTGGAGGTAGTTGGCCTTGAACATATGAAACTGAACCGCTTTTGCGCGGTGTTGGTTATTATACATATATACATCCTTCCCCGCACAGCCTCTACAAACATTTCAACCGTCGCGCCGTGCCGCCGTGCTATTGGACGCGCCTTTCAATAGCCTATCTGTAAACAAAGTTTATTTTAAATCGTTTTATCATAAATAATTACTATACTAAAGTTTCTTGAAACCAACATTTTTATTTTATTTACAAACTATAATCGATATTTACATATTTTAAAATATACTTACAAAGCCAAATTTTCTTCCGTGTCCGCATCCCACAGCGAGTCTTCGTCCATATACTGCACTATTGTAGCGACATCTTCGGCGAGGAAGAATTTCTGACGTCCAAAGCTAAACTCTGCGCCTGCCCACAACCGAGCGCTTCCACCAGCTCTGAGGTTAGTAAAGCATTACCTATAGAATCGGCCAATAAAATCAAAATTTTGCAAAATGTAATTGTTCAGAATGCAAAGCAGCTAAGACCTGATAATAACCACCAAGGAGAAGCTATTGAACAACAATCGGTTCAGGACTTAGTGTGTGAAAGCATTTTGAGAAATTACTTGTTAAACAAAATGAAAAGTGTTCCGCGACCTAAATTGAATTTTAATGCTTTAGTGAAAAATGTTGCGAATGAAAATCATGCTGAAATCTCTGTCCATTTTGAGCAGATTTCTGCAAATAGTGTTGAAATAAATGAATGTATTTCACAACCGAAATTTAATTTGGCAGAATGCGTTGATCAGATGCTGAACGGTATCGGGACGAATAATTCAAATAGTTTATATGAGAACATTTCTGCAGCTAGCACCCCAAATTCTAAAATTAGTAGACAAAATAAAAATGTGGATGCACTAAAAAAGAGTATTGCCCAATTCTTACTATTTGAGAACAATTCCCAGAAGAATAATTCTGTCAGTAGCAGCAATATTGCAAAACCTGCAACAATTATTGAAATTTCTTCTCGTGATTGTTCGCAAGCAGTTAATAACTTTTTGGATGGAATTTTTGATCAGGGACATATTTCTATAGCTAGCATCCAAAATTTAATTAGTAATGATTCAAAATTAGATTCAAATGCTATTTCTGAAAAGCCTCCGTTGTCTAAAAATAGCGCTAATTCACAAGTCGACTCAGATATTATCATGACCCCTTTGAACCAAATGTTAAATGGCGCTGATTCAAAATTAAATTCAAATAATAATAAAAATTTACGTATTAGTTCTGATTCCGAAGTGCATTCAAATACCACAGAAGTGTCTCCTTTGGCTGAAAAGCTCGATTGGAGAACTATTGAAATGTCTCCATTGTCACAAAATTTAAGTCCTTATTCAACTTTTAATTCCCATGTTATTAAAGCAATGTCGACACAAACCTTTTACCAACAATTTACACAAAACAGCATTTTGTCCCGAAATCGTTCGCAAAATCTGAAAAAAAGTTTGAATATTGATAACTCGTTTGAAGAAACATTTGATTACGACGATTCTCAGGGTAGTGTTTCAGAACATGAGTTGAGTTTGGCTGCAGACATCAGTTTGGCTGCTGACACTCCGAACCTTACCGCCGCTACCCATGGGGAAACATCCATGAATCTTTCTGATAGTGCAGCTGACCCAACCCCCGCAGGTACTTCAGCTTCTCCACCAACGAGTGATGGTTCAGCTGCACCATCACAACGTTTCACTCGAGAAAGTCAAAACGATGGTTTTGAAGATTGGTGTGCAGATGGAGTCCAATTACGCGCCAGCGAATTTCTGGAAACGGAGATCCTCAAAACCATCAAGATGCTTGACGCTAGCGAGCGCAAGCTGAGCCGTTTCCAGAGAATTATTTCAAAGCACCAAGATAACCTTAGGAGGTATAACTACAACCATACCATCCGCCAACTTAATAAAACACGACGGTTGCGCTTGAATGAGCTGCCCAGAAAGTTGAGGTTATCGAAGGTGCTTCGGGTGCAGCAGACACTAATTAGGACTCTATCGTTTGCTTAATATGTCTTTTTAACAATCCAATTCTATAGTAACATGGTTGAAACCTTCCCGAAAATCCTTTCCTGACTGGAGAGTTCAACGTCCGCGTTCGTTCCAGTTGGAGGTCTACACCGAGTCTAGTAATTTTTTTATTTAAATGCTCTCGGTGTAGGTTGCTAAGAACAAATAACAAAGTTCTGCTGCTAACAATTGTTTATATCCTTCTGGTGTTGGTAGGTGTGTTCAGTCTTTGGCTACTTACCAAGTTAGCATGTTCAGGTGTGATAAATGCAGCAAGTTCTTCACCAGATCGGATGCATTGTACCGCCACCGAAGAGAGAGTTGCCGTCAGGAGTTGAGTCACCCATCTACGAGCGGTAAGTTGATTTGCTTCTGATTAATTACGTAAAAAGAATTTTTAATTTTGCAGTTTTCAGGCAACGGGTTGGAGGCTTCGGCGGCAACCGATGGTGAAGGACCCTCCACAAGCAAAAGAGTTAAAACAAATCCTCCTAATGGTAAGTCGAACTGCAGCGTTTCAGATGTTTAGAGTAATATGTTTCTCTTTGTTTCAGATTCTCAACCTTCTCCTATGCGCTACTGTGATGTGTGTGACGAAAACGTTGCCCGCTCCGGGTATGTAGGACATCTCAGGAGCAATCGACACGCAAACCGATCTGGTGTAGCAGCCTTTGGAGAAGGAGTGGTGATCCGTCAGACCGCCTTCAAGCAACGCATTGTTTTCTACAGAGTAACTCCCGTTAACAATTATATAAGTGTCGCGGAATTTATGGACGAAATTAAACACAAATTTGTAACTTTAATGGAAAATAAAATGGCGACATTTAAAAGCGTTAAGATCAATTTAGAGCTATTTGGATTGTTTGTTTTGGAAAGTCAAGAAATAGAAGATATAAAAACGTTTCAAACCGTTAATGAAATTGCAACAGTTGCGACCGACTTGAATGACTTATAGGATCGTTTTACGGGGATGCTGGACGTGAAGGTGTCAGAAGTTCAGGAGCGAGAGTCGGGTACATACTTTTCTTGTCTTTTGTATCGATATTTATTGACCATATCTTTTTACAGGGTGGCGTTTGAAGCACCTAATGTATTTGGATGTAAATATTAACAAGTACAATCCGCTTCGAGCCTCGTCCTACATCCCGCTCCCAAAACAGATTCAGAACAAGAAAGCGGTTGTAAATGTGCAAAATGAGGATGAATGCTGTTTCGGTTGGGCGGTGACTTCCGCCATTTGTCAACCGACAGGACCGTCCAACCGAACCAGCTCCTATCCGGATTGCCGGCAGTTATTGCGCTTCGACGGCATCGAATTTCCGGTGAGATTAAGCGATGTTTCTAAATTTGAAAAATGTAATCCACAACTTTCTATTAATGTGTACGGCGTTGATAAAGTTTTTCGAAATAATGTTACGAAATACGAAATTGTAGGACCCCTGCATTACACCCGCAATAAAAAATTTGTTCATATCAATTTACTGCTTATTACTGATACGGTGGGTAACAGTCATTACTGTTGGATAAAAGATTTGTCTAGATTAGTTTCGCAACAAATAACGGCTAGAGATGGTGCAAAACACTTCTGTGACGGCTGTCTCCATTACTTTCGTACTGAACAACAGTTACACATGCACCTTCGTTTTGACTGTAATCACGTTTACACAAAATTACCAACTACTGACTTGATAACGAACAAACTGGGAAAAGTGGCGCCTCAAAATATTCTTAAATTTGAAAATTATCAAAAACAGTTAAAAGCCCCCTTCGTAATTTATGCTGATTTTGAAACTATTTTAAAACCACTTGCTACGTCGCATCCTAATCCTACAAAACCATTCACGGTAACCGTGTGTGAACACCAACCTTACTCTTTCGCGTACTTTATTAAATGTTCTTATGATGACACTTTATCCAAATTCGAAATTTATCGTGGTGAAAATACCGTTGATGTGTTCATGGAGCGTTTAGAAAGGGACGTTCAAAATTTATACTCCAACCATTTAAAACATGTTGTGCCCATGAAACTTTTGACCGCAAACGAAATTCAAAATTTTAATGATGCTCTTTCATGCCACATCTGTAGTTTACCGTTTGATGACGATGGGGAAGAGAAAGTAAGAGATCACTGCCATCTCACAGGAAATTACCGCGGAGCCGCCCATTCCATTTGCAATCTAAATTTTATTATTCCAAATTTTATTCCCATATTTTTTCATAATTTAAATTATGATTCCCACCTTTTTGTCAAACAAATTGCCTTAAAAAACGAACAAATTGATGTTATTCCACAAAACAAGGAAAAATATATATCTTTTAGCAAGCACCTTTTAGTTGATGAAATTCAAAATAATGCTGGCAAGAACGAGAAAATATATATTCATTTGCGATTTTTAGACAGTTTTCGGTTCATGAACAGTTCTTTGTCAAGTTTGGCTGAAAATTTAAATTCCGATCAGTGTTTTCAAATACAGAAAGAATTTGGCAACGGCGTCAAATTTAATCTTATGAGACAAAAAGGTGTGTTTCCATACTCCTACGTCGATTCGTTTTCCAAACTACAACAGCGCGATCTGCCGACAATAGAACAATTTTATGATACTTTGAACGAGCAGGAAATCTCGGTCGAAAATTATAATCGCGCTGTTGATGTGTGGAAAACGTTTAAATGCAAAACTTTGGGCGACTACTCTGACATCTATCTAAAATCGGACGTACTACTTTTGGCTGACGTATTTGAAAATTTTAGAACTCTTTGCCTACAGCATTACCTACTAGATCCGGCCCATTATTACACGGCTCCAGGTTTAAGTTGGGATGCTATGTTGAAATACACTGCTGTGGAATTAGAGTTGCTAACCGATTTGGATATGCTACATTTTTTTCGAAAGGGAATACGCGGAGGAGTCAGTACTTGTGTGGGGAGGAAAGCTATTGCTAACAAATTTGTTGAAAATTATGATTCGAAAAAACCCACTTCTTTTATCATGTATTTAGATGCATCTAATCTGTATGGCTATGCCATGCGACAGTATTTGCCGCAGCGTGATTTTATTTGGCTAACCGCCGAGGAAATTGAAAACTTTGACGTTTCCAACATTTCGGACGAATCGGATACGGGCTACGTTTTGGAAGTTGACTTGCACTACCCAGAAAATTTGCATGAATGCCACAATGAATTCCCATATTGTCCCGAGCTGCTAGTTCCGCCGGAAGGAAAATTTAAAGATGCAAAATTAATTCCAAATTTATTTGATAAAAGCAAGTATGTTATTCATTACAGAAATTTAAAACAATGTTTAGATGCTGGCTTAATCTTGACGCGAATTCATAGAATATTGAAATTTACTCAGTCTCCGTGGTTAAGATCTTATATTGATTTGAACACCAAATTTCGAAACGATAGTAAAACCGACTTTGAAAAAAACTTTTTCAAGGGTATTAATAACAGCGTTTTTGGAAAAACAATGGAAAACGTGGACAAAAGGGTAAACGTCAAATTGCTTAGCCATTGAGAGAAAATTGGTAAAAGAATTGGGGCTGAAAATTTAATTGCAAAACCAAATTTCAAAAATTTATCTATATTTTGTGAAAATCTAATAGCCGTTGAGATGAACAGAACTTCTGTTTTCTACAACAAACCGAGTTATGTTGGTTTCTCTGTTCTGGATATATCGAAAACTGTCGTATGATTTTTTCTATAATTTTTTGAAACAAAGGTATGGTAATAACGTTGTTCTTCTATATTCGGATACTGACTCCTTTATATTGCTAATTTACACCGAAAATTTTTATGATGACATGAAAGAGAATTTAGATAAATTCGATACTTCTAATTATAAAACTGGGGAACACGGAATGCCTCGAACCATGTCTGTTGTTGGCAAGATGAAAGACGAATATGCTGGCATTCCTGTTTTAAATTACTACGGAACGGGTGCAAAATCATACTGTGTAAACGCGCGCGATAAAACAGATAGAAAGGCTAAGGGTGTGAAGAAATGCGCTATCGAAAAATCTCTTACCACGGAAACGTATAGCGCAGTAGCTACAAACATGCAGTCTAAAGTGTTTTGTACTGGTTAATAAAGTTGCGCTGTCTTCTTACGACGACAAACGTTTCATTATTCCCGGTTCTACCAATACTTTAGCATGGGGACACAAGGATATTCCTAGCGTTGACAGACTTAACGATTTGGTGGAATTATTAGAGGCAGCCGTTTCCGAATAAATTTAAATTAATTTACAGTTGCCGCGAGTGAACAGTACTGGTTGTTATTTTGCTGCGGGAGTTCTACCATAATCGTTTACACAAACTTTCTTGTACGCTATTACTCATATTTGCTTGCGCTTTGTAGTTTTTAAGTAATTTGTATTAGCATTATTTATATGTGTATATATATTATAATAAAGTAAAACAACTAAAGAATGTGTGAAAACTGTTTATATTTTACTGGACTTCGTTGAAGTTTATTTAATATTAATTATTTGTAAATGACAATCTAAAGAACAAACACGTTTGTATAGCAACATAATTAAACTAGATACATATTAAAAATTATTTTATTTCATCATAATTACAGTTCAAGAAAATTATACAAGATCTGTTTTAGATATCCATGAATTATGCATCTTATCTAAACCTAACCATTTAACGAACAGTTGATTTCCTTTTTTCCGAACCACTTTTTCCACTAGGAATATATCTGGGTGTTTAGTTTTCTGCAATTCGTACTCGTAAAATCCTCCTTTTATTTGTTGGTTAGTTTCATCTTCCAATATGTAGGTTGTTGGGTTAGTAAGGCGAACTTTTGCAATTTTAAATATTTCGTTGCTCCAGCTAGGGGTATATCCTTTGGCAAATGCTGCTCTATATTTGCTCACCCGAACATGATCGCCCAAGCGAAATTTTTGTTGCTTGGAATCTACCGTTTTAGTATGACTGAATGCAGCTTCTAGAATCTCGTTGGCATTTTTTCTATTAACATCTTTTGGTTTAAACCCAGTTGTGCTGTGTTTCTTTGAATTATACGCTTTTACGATTTTTGGTAAAAGATCTAATAGTCTAGTCAAAATATCGAAAAAGGGCCTCTGTAAAACTTTTAGAAGCATTTCATATTACTTTTGGGCAAAAGGCCTTTTCCCCCTATTTCGACCCTGCTGAATCCGAATCTGCCGGTTGCCCAACCGAAATCCCAACCGGAAGTGAGATATTCAAGATGGCGCCGAAACCCGAAATCGGCGCTGTAAAGCCCCCCTTTGACTTAGGAATGCGCCCAAAATGTGCAACTACCTGTTTTTGAGCATGAGGAATTCGAAAATACACTTTAAAAAACACTTCTTAAGTTTTTTTTATCAAAATTGTATTTAAAAAAATGTTTAAAAGTTTTTAGTTTGTTTTTACGATGATGCCGTTATTTTAATCACTAATACTGCAGAAATGTGCGTTAGGTGTAAAACAAATGCCAACGTAACTATTTTTCATTAACCATTATTGTAGTGGTAAGAGTTGGCAGCACTGCGACATGTGGCAACACTGCATTCGAGTCCAGCTGGCTGCGGCTGGCCTTGCCTCCCCCTCCCTCTCGGCCTGCTAGCCCGTCGCAACCTGTCCGCGTAGTCGTGGTGCGAGAAGTGCTTTGTCATTTAGTTTGTTAATGATTGAAGTTCATTTAAGTTGATACTATTCAACAATAGTTCACTACTTTCGAGAGGTAAGTGGCATGAATTAAGTGTTTGATAAATCGTATTCATTCAGTGTCCAAAGCATTTGTTTTCAACTCGGGGGAATAATTAGGTTAAGTGCCGGGAAAGGAAATGTCTTGTCTTTACATAACTGAAACAGATTAAAATCATATTTTACTGAGTGTTCTAGGTGAATGTTGTGTGTTTCACATACACAGTTGTTCGACTCGTTTGAGGTTATGGCTGTATTTGTTTTCCGTCTTTGGTGTTGGAACATTTAACGGTGTGTGTTTAACCGCTGGTTTGTGGTTGTGGTACTGCTTTTTCTCTTCTTAACACATTTCTACTTTCTTAGGCTTCGTATTACTATGGGAGAGAACAAATATGACAGTGGCTCTGTCAATCGCAGCCTGTGTTTGATATGTCAAAAGCAGAATCCAAAGCAGGTTCTGTCAAAGCTGGGAGAGGATGGTAGACTGCAATTGCTGGCATGTGCAGAAGAACGACAAAATGCATTTGACAGCCACTACAGTGAGGCAATCATACGCATCTTGAAATTGCTTAGTAAGGAATTTGAATGGCAATATCATAAAAGCTGTTATGCGTCATTTACTTCTGCTGATAAAATTAAAAAACTAAAGGCGAAAAATGACAAAACCAAAGAGCGAGATGGCGATAAGAAGGCAAAAAGCAATCTCATTACTCGCTCCAAAACAGGCAGAACTGACTGGGATAAGTGCTTGTTTTGCCAGAAGGAAAAGGGAAAGGAACCTTTGAAACTCATAATGTCAACAAACATGAATAAGAAAGTTTTGGATCTGTCTAATTTCGACTTCAAGGTGCACGTCAGCGTTAGTACAGTAGGAGATTTGATTGCTGCAGAGGGGAAATACCACAGTTCCTGTTTGTTAAGTCATCAGCAGCTAAAAGAAAGTTGGAAAGCTACTGAGGCAGGTGGTCAGAAGGAAAATTTTCCTTTTATCCAAATTTGCAAAGAATTGAGAAAAAAAACTTGTAGATGTAGGAGAGCAAATGTACCGTGCATCACATTATGTACTCCCTGCAAAGGTAACTGTCTCAACTCTGGACATAGTCACTAGTACTTTTCTTGTAAGTTCCTGTAAGCTTTTCACTAACTATTGTCATATATTTTGTACTTTAAATTAAAAGTATAGTTTAAATGTTGTTTTAGAGTGAATTTTTGAAATCCTCTTGTCTAATGACATGTTTTGAGACCTGTCACACTCCATTTTTCGCCAAAAATAAAAAAAACTGCGATGGTGCCATTGTGGCCGCCATCTTCGACGCCATCTTAGAAATATCCTAACCTATATTTTTTTGGAGTGCATTTTCAAATTCCTCAGGCTTAAAAACGTACAACTGCATATTTTGGGCGCATTCCTAAGTCAAACGGGGGCTTAACAACGCCGATTACGGGTTTCGGCGTCATCTTGGCCGCCATCTTGAATATCTCGCTTCCGGTTGGGATTTCGGTTGGGAAACCGGCAGATTTGGATTCAGCAGGGTCGAAATAGGGGGAAAAGGCCTTTTGCCCAAAAGTAATACGAAATGCTTCTTAAATTTCGATTTTCTGAAATTTTGACTAGTCTATAACCATTTGTAGGTTCCCTGAAAGCTGAACTGCTTCCACATCATATTTTTCAAGGTGCGATTGCATCGCTCAACTATGCTACTTTTTAGATTTGAATAACTACTGTAATGGTTTATGCCGAATTTCTTCATCAAATTTTGAAATTCTGCATTATAAAACTCTTTTCCCATATCAGTCTGCAAATTTTTAGGCTTTCGTGTTGCAGCATTAAGCGTTTTCTTCATAGCTTCGGTAACTGCTTGACCCGTCTTTCGCTTGACGGGGTATGCCCAAACGTATTTGGAAAATGCGTTGATCACAACTAAATTGTATCGGTACCCCTGGTTAAGTTTTGCGTAGGGTATCATTTCTACCAAGTCAGCTTGGAATAAATCGTTTATTCCCTTGACAATCACGCGTCGCCGCTTAAAATTTTTTCTAGCTGGTTTGTGCAATTCTTCGACAACTTCATGTTTAACGTTCATGTTAGACTGGAACCTTTTCCGGTTGCAGTGAACATTTAAGAACTAACTGCATCGACATGAGAACATCCTTTCCACCATTGGGAAGCTTAAGTCGGAAAGCATCTCCACGTTTCAATGTTTGACCGATCAGATTAGTTACATGAACATTGTTAAGATACACTTCCACGTTTTCTATAGATTTATTTGTTTGTAAAACAACAGCCGACGTTAACGGAAATATGTATTCTGTTTGCCCCTTTCCGAGTTTTAAGAATCCCGCTTTTTTAGTTTTCGATCCAACGATGTGTAGAGGGACTTCGTAATACAATTCCGATATATTTTTGACTTTAAACAAAACATGAGTGGGATAGGCTCTATAACGAGAATCGTGCAAGTGTCTTCCAAACTTATCGATCGGCATTTCGTAGCTATGTGATGAGAAGTCAAGCTTGGGTCTCTATTTAACCATCGGTTTGTTTATTTAATAATTTTTTCTGTTTTTAAAGCGTCAATGATACTAAGAATTTCGTTATTATGACCGGTATGACCTGCCAACTGTGAGGCTATTAAAATCTGTAATCTGTTTACTAACGTGTTCGGATTTTTCCAGGGAACAAATTCAATCTGCTTGTTATTTAAATTTAGGAGTCCTTTACCTCGTCGCTTGGGTTCAACTAAACGGCGAACAACGTTTTTGTACTTTTGTCCTGCATTACCACTTATTCGATCGTTGGGATTGTAATTTTGTCGGTTGGCTGCAGACCGATTAACGATATCTTTATAATTGTCTTCGTCAGCTTTACTGTAACCTATGGGTTTCTTTTTAAACATTAACTCATACATTCCAGGCGTTCCTTTGTAAACCACCCTATTTGCACCATCCATTATGACCATGTCTTCCCCATCAAAGTCTAATTCTTTATTGCCTATAGAAAATTAATTGCTCTCAAGATCACATCGTACTCCGTAGTGCATATCAAATTCGTCCTGTGTGTCATGTATCATGTTTTCGATATATTGCCTAGCTAATCCGTCATACTGCTCTAAGAACTGGTCCAAAACTTGAGACTGCATCATTTGCTGTACGGTTTTATTAGCTTCCCGGATGCTTTCTTCATGCACTTCATCTTCTGCGGTTTGTTCTGATTCTACATGATCCTGTAATTCTGTTTCTGGTGAAATTTCTCCAATGTCCTCTAACTTTAGAAAATTTGGTTGGGGAATAATAGGCTTGGGTGGAGAGGTCGCATGCTCAACTTTACTTTTTATATCAGGAGTATCTACTCTTTCAGTTTTTAGAGTTGATATTAGATCCTGAAGGGGTTGGGAAATTGGTTTTAATTGTTCCGCCAACTGTAACTGCGATTGAGCAATGTCTGACCTTAAACTTTGATATTTCCTTTTTACGGCTTTTCTCGTTTTAAGCAGTTCGGCAACTAAACGTTTATCCATCTTGCGTTTACAGTTGTTCGCCAACCACTAACAGTTTGAAGTCAGTTTTAATTATTTATGTGGAAATAGCAATCAAAGCCTTTCCGGTATCTTCCGGAATTTATTGCACTATCTTTATCTATAACTAAAAACCCGTATTCCTCCTGCCAACAAATAGAGCACAATTCCTTTAACTGATCGAACGACATGTCCACAATGACGTGGTCGTCGTAAATGTGTTTGAGATTTGTTTTATCTTGTTGAAATACTATTATCAGATTAGCATTGTCTCTAATGAGTTGTTTGGGAATCCATGAATACGTTTGACATAGGTAAAAGCAGTCGATATTTCTATGACGTCCGAAACAATAGTAATTTTCAATTATATTTTGATTTTCTCCGACCACATCGTCAAAAACAATTACAGAATTGGGTTTTGCGTTCATAGGTTGTGGGACTGCAGCCCCATCTTCGTATTCCTCGTAACCAATTTCTTTTATCGGAGTTAATAAGTTCTTAAGATATGCATACTTAGGCTGATCTAGCGTCTTACAATATAAATAAACATTTTCAAATCGTAGGCCGTTAGGGTGTTCTATCAAAGTAACCATCACGCTTGTTTTACCGCTGGCAGAGCTGCCCACGAAAAGGCCTCTTTTACCATTCTTCCCTAGTAAAACACTATGCCTTTGAAATGGTTTTACCAATGACTTAGCATCGTGATTTACGATCGGTAGGGTTACATTTTGTTTTTCAATTGTAATCCTTTTCATTTCGACACCGTTCTCTCCAGTACACTCGCTAAACACTAAGCTAAACCTAACCAGTGATCAAGTTATATATAAGAACAAGTTTTAAAGAAATGTTTGCAGTTCAAACTTTGCAATCGATCGCTCGCAATAGTTTAATATGAGAGTTTACGCGCAGAAACCAGGTATTCGTCGACGAACCGTGAGAAGGAAAGGTTGTGGTGTTTTAAATACGCTTATAAATAATTTGCCAGTGGAACTACATGTGCCTGGATATAAGTTTTGTGGTCCAGGTACTCGCTTAAAGAAAAGACTTGCTAGGGGGGATCAGGGAATTAATCCGCTAGACGAAGCGTGCAAAGAGCACGATATCGCATATTCTCAACATCAAGATCTTCAGAAACGACACGAAGCTGACAAGATACTTTCCGAAAAGGCGTGGCAACGTTTTCGTTCAAAAGACGCTAAATTTGGAGAAAAAGCCGCAGCACTAACCATAACAGGTATTATGAAAGGAAAAACCAAACTAGGAATGGGTGCTCTACGTAAAAAGAGAAGTTCAAAAAAAGTGAGACAAAAACGTTCTGGTGGAGTTATTAGCTTTACCGGTGCGGTCACGCGTGCGCGAAACCGTATTAAAGGTAATAAAGGATACGATGTAATGAAAGCTGCAAAGCTAGCTTTAGCAACCATTAAAAAAAGTAAAATTGCTCAGCCAAAAACTAGAATAATCAAAATCCCTAAAACTGGTGGTATTTTACCACTCATACCAATATTTGCCGCTTTAAGCGCCCTAGGCTCCTTAGGAGGTGGAGCTGCAGCAATCGCCAAAGCAGTGGGAGATGCTAAATCTGCTGCAAAGGACCTTAAAGAAAAGGAGCGACATAATAAAGCGATGGAGTCGGTCTACATTTGGGACCCTACAAAAGAGGATTTGGATTATATTTAAGACCCTAGCAACCAAAAAACTAACTGTAAAGCTACCGCGACGAGCGTTAACAAACGTTGATTTAGCGAAGTATGCTAAAATATTAAAAACTCCGTATTTTAGAGGAGTATTCATGCGCAATGCTTTGCCATCTAGAATTCATGAAAACGATGCGGTATCGTAAATCTCGACGATAAAATAGGTCCTGGCACCCATTGGACTGCCTACGTGAAGCGTAGTGAAAACGTAACATACTTCGACAGCATAGGACATTTGAAACCTCCTCTTGAATTAATAAAATACTTTCGCAGCGACGGTAGCAAGAATAACATCGCGTACAACTTTGATAGATATCAGAACCTAAATTCCTACAATTGTGGTCATCTGTGTTTGCAGTTTTTATATAGCTACGTAAACTGACATGTACCTGCAGTGCGCTTTGAGTTCTTGAATAAAGTACTTCAGAATGTCTACCATTTTTACTCTTACCGGTAACTCGTCAGTATTAAGTGCAGATTTCAATCCACCACTTTTTTTGGAAGAAGATAGCGAATATGTAATGGGTTTACTTAGTTTTGAGTCGTACAATTCTATTCCCAATATATCACCACCGAAGAACGTCTTCAAACTTACTGGGCGAGAAGATATTGTGATACCCCAAGGAGCTTATGAAATTAACGACATCAACGACTACATACAAACTAGCCTGAATCCAGCTAACCGAGAATACGTTTTAATAAAAGGTAGTAACAGCACGCTGAAAACGATGATTAAGTCGTCGCACGAAATAGACTTCACTGCGGATAACTCGATAGGAGATTTACTAGGATTTCTACCTCAAAAATATAAACCCAATGTGTGGCATTCGTCTGAAAATATAACTAAGATAATGAAAATAAATTCCATATTAATACATTGCAATATATCGTTGGGATCTTATAAGAATGGGGAAGCAGGTCATATAATTCATCAATTTTTTCCTACTGTACCGTCTGGATACAAAATAGTTGCGTCTCCAAATCCAGTCATTTATCTTCCAATCAGCACTAAAATAATTACCAACATAACAATTAAAATACTCGACCAAGAGGATGTTCCTGTCAGTTTCAGTTCAGAAACGGTGACGGTTAGTTTGCATTTGAAGAAGCTATAATGGGTATCAGATTCAACACCACTTACAGCAATTTTAGCTCAGACACATCATCTACAGCTCCAAAAGGATATAACATGAGACATACCAAACGTTCCGCAGTCAGTAAGAGGTCGTCAGCCGATCAGTTGACAAAGAAGAATAAAGCATTTCTTAAATCGTTAGGTTTTCAAGTGTTACAATGAGTATTTTAAATATTAGTGAAAAAGTTCTTGTTGACAATTCAATTGTTAGCAATCAAATACATACCCATCAACCCTATACGAATCGCTTTGAAAATAATGACGAAATCCGGATTCCGATTCAAGAAGATATGTCAACACTACCCGGTTTAAGTTACTTGTATATACAAGGAAAATTGTTAAAAACAGCTGGAGGAGCTACAAACGCTACATTTGTTAACAATGGGGTTGCCCACCTATTTAGCGAAATTCGCTATGAAATGAATGGCGTTGTGGTTGATTCGGTAACGAAACCTGGTATAACATCTACTATGAAAGGTTATGTTTCCTACAGTTCTAACGATATTAAAAAGCTTCAAAACGCTGAATGGCTTCCCAACGCAACAAGCAACATAGTTGATGCATCTGGTAATTTTAACTTTGCATACCCCTCAGCATGCTGTTGGGCTTTGCGGAGGATTACGGAAAAGTGGTACTAAATATCAGGCAAGAATTGGTGTTAATTCGAAGTAATACAGATAACGATGCGATATATAGTCCAAATATAGATGAAGATGTCAAAGTTACAATTGAAAAACTTTATTGGAAAGTTCCCCATATTACAGCAGGCCTTGCTCAAGAATTAGCTCTAACAAAATACATAGATAAAAATATCGACACCCAAGTACCGTTTAGAAGTTGGCAACTTCATATAATCTCAGGACTAAATCAAGTTACGCAACATTCTCATGCGATTGTCACCAGTACAAAATTACAGACTCCGCGACAAGTTATACTGGGTTTCCAGACAAATCGTTCTGGAAAAATTGACAAAAAGATGAGCGAATTTGATAATTGTAATATTACAAATCTTCGAGTTTACTTAAACACAGATAGATATCCATACGATAATTTGAATATCGATTTCGCAAATAATCATTATGCAACTCTATACGAAATGTATTCACACTTCCAATCAACATACTATAACAAACATAACGAACCTCTATTATCCCTAGAAGATTTTAAAAAGATTGCTCCTCTGATTGTTGTGGATTGTTCGAATCAAAAGGATTACTTACAAGCTAATGCTGTTGTGTTTAGACTCGAATTTGAAACGGCAGTCAACATGGCGGCCGATACAATAGCGTATTGCCTGGTTTTGCACGATCGCGTGTTTACATACAACGCGCTAACAAAAGCAGTTAAACAGCTGTAAGATTAAAACCAAATGGTTAGTTTAATCAGTGCCTTAGGAGCAACAACATGTTTGTTATAATAGATCTCCAAGGTTTCATGATTTCCGAAAAAAATTTTTCACCAAAAGAATTAGCTGCATGCGATGGAAACACCATTTCACATTACATTTTTAGAGCTCCGTTTCATTTTTCCGCGTTACCCCAAAATTTACAACAAAAAGCTAACTGGTTGATGAAAAATCATCACTGTATTAATTGGGATGAAGGATTGACGCCTGTTTTCTTATTTCCAAAAATTTTGATGCGACTTGTTCGAGATGCTAACGTAGTCTACGTTAAGGGACATGAAAAAGCTACATTTTTAAGAAGTTTCATCGATAAACATATAATTGAAATTGAAGAACGACCAGCACTGAGTGCATCAAAACCATCTTGCATGTATCATGTGAAACCACTATGTTATTGTGCATTGTCTAATGTTTATATTTTATACGAACACTATGTAATGCAATAATTTTCAAATAAATTTTTTTATGTACTTACTAGTTTTATTTAATAAAATACAGGTTTCGTTAAAACGATAGATATATTTGTTAATAATACATTGTAATGCAAAAACATTTCTAACATACTACAAGTCATGAACATTATTAATAGTAATACATTTTAATTTCTTTATAAAATTATGCAAAGCGTTCTAAGTAGATCTTATTTCTATGGTTCGAACTTAAAACTTTCACAAGCGTTTTATGTGTATCTTCAATTCTTCTTTGAAATCTACACCGATCTACAGCTACAAATTCCCAAAACTTTATTCTACTTTGCCGATATGCGAAACTCCATACTATCATATTGTGGATTTTATTTTTTGACATATCAAACTTCACTTGGCGAACCATTTTATGACATTTATGCATGCACTATAAGGGGGCTTTGCAAAGTTAACGTCAACATCGGCGCTTGGTAGCTATTTTTTATATTATATATAGCTGTAATCTCATCGTCTACCTTCAGGTCAACTCCAACCAAATCAGTGTACTTAATTTCTTTGTCGTTAATATAAAGTTTAACTTCCTTCACCGAGATTCTTACATTTGTAATGGTTCCTTTTATGGGACACTTATACATGCGTCTGTTGCCTTTAGCTTGATCTCCAAGAAAAACAAAGTTGCCGTTCTCATTGGTCTTAAGAGCCAGTAATAATAAATTAGATTCGCTTCTTAATTCCGCCTCGCCCATTTCTGCAAGAAAAATTTGAGGGTCATGATGACTATGCAAGTGGCTTCCAAATTTATCGATCGGCATCTCAACACCTTATAGAACTTTCACGTAATGATTGTCTGTTCTTCAACTGATCGTTATATATCAGGTTTTAAGCTTTACCCACAAATATTTCAACTTCAGCAGTAAACTCCTCTAAATCAATATCGATTAGACTTTTCAGAAGGAGCTTTCCACATATACGGTTCTCCAAAAATTTCCAACATAACTTGACCCCCTTCTGATATTTTTTTTCTAACTCCTCAAGCTTGCTGATAGTTCCGAATCGTTCAAACCCATACACGCTTTCGTGCCCAGCATCGAATGCCAAGTCTTGAAGCAAACTCTGAAGACGTATAACTGCTGTGTGTAAATCTGCAGCCACAGGACGCGATGCTGCAGAGTATGCCATCCACATTCTGACACCTTTTGTTAATTAATCTTATTTGCAAAGTTTTCAAATTCAACGTCACATGTAATTATTTGTTCACCAAATTTTAACATCTCCAACATACACACAACATTTTCAGACTTTATATTTAAATTCATCAATACGCTTTGAATGTTGCTTTTTATGTCGCCAGACATACAGGCTACCCCTTTGATAACGCTTGTGTAAAACTTTTCAAACTCCAAGCCTTTTAACAGACCCAATCGACAATCAATTAATGCTAGGAGTTCCCATAATTCCACAAGAGACTCCAATCCCAAGTAAATTTCAGATGCTCCCTGGTCCTGTATGATTATCACTTTTGTTTTTGCAACAGTTTGGAAGGAAATGGTTTTTGAAGGACTTATGCTCACGGGTTGAACTTCAAAATCTCTTGAAAAGAAATAGTTTGTTATCACCCCTTGATTCGCCAAGAACACTTTCCATTCTTCTTCGTTGAAACTTATCCAATCATTTTTACAACCATACAGTTGCACTACAGGCCAATGCGGTGTATAACTTGACAGACCAACCGCTACAAACTTGCTTCGCGATTTATTTAGAGGATAACTTCTGCAATGTATCAATATTGGATACGGTGCAGTTTGTTTAGCATTTACACAACTAACAACTTCCCCCGATTTCAATCGCACTTGGTTTTTCACCTTTTCGATACTTTGTAATAAATTATCCATCACTTTTACGAACTAGATCTTCTTTCGCGAACTAAACAAACTCAACTAAATATCGAAACAAGCATGCTCTTTATATTGCAATCAGTCAAGGTCGCACTTTATAGTGGTGGTGGAAAGTAGCACCCATAACCTTGACTTTCACGGCCATACTTCACGAAGGTTGCGTATTTTACTTTATATTTCGTGTAGAAGCTTTACAACATCAGTTATCGTCTGAGTCTAAGTCTGAAAATAATGTCACTTCACAACTTTTCCGACGAAGATGTCTTCTTCCAACCCCCAAGGACCAGTCACTACCAACGGTTCCAGCAATTTGTGGAAGAGGGAGGAAGCTCCTTCGAGGGTAAGAAGGTGTATGCGGTTGTCACGATCGAGTACGATCTAGAGCTGCAAGGGGAACTGCTTGCCGAGTTAGCAAGATTGACAACGTTCCCGGCACCCTTGACGATACCCTTGGAGGAGTGGTACAGAAACAACGTGGTTCGGCAGGTGCTGCGCTTTACCTCACGATTTAGGAACGGGGAACTGCTGTATATTAGTTATTATTGGAAATAAATATTTATACTACTTAATTTAAATTATTTATTTTAAATGTTTAAATCCTCACAACCTTGAACCTATTTAGCCTTGAGTTGACTCCACCCATTCCCCACTTTTGTACCTGGGATTATATAACCTTGTTTGCGAATCCAAACTTCAGTTGCTTAGTGACAAGTCTGTGAAGATGTGGTCCAACCCGAATTACCAGTCTTATGTTAAACGATTAAAAACATTCGACAATTGGCCTGGTGAGCTAACCCCAGAATCGCTTGCTGCTGCCGGTTTCTACCACATCCCCACTGGTGTTGACGATACGCAATGTTTCTGTTGTGGAATTAAAATATATTTATGGGAACCCGCTGACGACCCCCTGTCTGAACACCTTCGATGGTCAAAGCATTGCTCATTTGCGAATCTTATAAAATCCTTGAAAACTACAAAGGGGCTACTTGAAGAGGCGAAAAAGGCTTTCGATGGTTTGGAAAGACTAGTTAAGTTTGATGGTGTCGATGTTGCTGGAAATGGTGTAGAATCCGAAGACATTTATTATCGTCTATCGGCAAAGAAGCTACTACTACAATTATTCCATTCTTTGTAGAACTAGCGCGCAGTTAAAATACAGATTGCTACATTTATTTCCCCATTCGCAAGTTTGACATACTCGTATCAACATGGTGCGTGAAACGTTGACTCTTAAGTACGTATTAGATGAAACAGCAAGCCAAGCCAAATGTTTCAAGTATGTCAGTGAGAAACTCAAGCCGCTAGTTATTAGTAATATCGATGAGATGCAATATTTCTCACATCAGCATTATATAAAAATTAGTGGTAGTGCAACATTTATTCGGAATAGTGTAGAAAAGGTTATTATTCCCGTTACCGAAGTAAATTATCATACAAACTTGCGTGAGTGGTACGAACACAACATATATAACGTTTGTGTTCCGACAGATCACTTGACTAGTTTATATCTAGAGGTTACTGGAGATTTTAAAACTACAGACTTTCATGGTGTCAACAACTGCAAGAAAATCCGCTTGATTTAAGTTAAAATTATATATTATGATGTGCAAATATTATGTAATTTTTTGTAGAATAAAAACTATACAATTTATTCTATTAATTTTGTGTACAAGAGTACCGCTTTTCTTCATATATTGGTCAATTAATTACAATAACCTACCTTAGTGATTACTATGTATTGCTGTGATTATATGAATTATAAAAATTCATAATTAATTTAAATATTTGAATATAATAATTTTGAGTAAGATTAAATAAATCACCCGACATTAGCTAGCTCAGTAATAAAAAAATTAAATGTTGTGTGTTTTAATTTAGGTTCTAACTTTTCAATAATCATACTTATAATTGTTTTAAATAAATAAATGATTTGCATTCTAAACTTGTTTTAATAAATATGAGACATTCTCTTTTTAGCATGATAAATTCTTCTAGAGCATGAGACTTTTTTTTCTTTATTTAACAAATTATTATTTGTCTTAAACATCTCAGGGTTTTGAAACAGAATATTTTTATAATGAAATGGTGCGTGACTTCCCCTAAATACGACTGAGTTATTTAATTATGCGCAATGGATTTTTCCAAAATACCATGAATTAAATTTACATACAAATACATCGACATAAATGCACAAATGATAATAAATAAAACAACTTCTTTATTCAACCATTAAAATTAAATTTTCGACTTATCTGGTGTGAATTACTCCTCCATGTAAATTCTTGATGACCCGGTGTTTTCATTCCTCTCAGCCAAATTTTCCTCGATGCGTGCGCTTTGCCCGTATCTGGATGGTAGATCACCAGTCCAACCAATTTTTCTTTCTTCTTTGTGCAGTGCTAGTGCACGGTACTATGAGTGCTGTATCACTATGATCGTCTAAATTTATAAACCATGTGCTCTCCCAGGAAGTTCTTTCCCAACACTTGTCAGGTACGTAATTATTTTATTAGAAATTTTTCTTTTCAATTGATAATTATTTTATCTTAATTTATTGTTAGCATTTATTTAATTATAGCTGATCAATTTTTTTTTTATTATTACAGATTTATTATTATTATTACACGAAGAAAATTGATTCAATATTATCTGTCAAATCATCAATCTGAACCACCGACGCCAAGATGTATTACTCCACTTCACAACCGGAAATTCGTAGAACTGCTTTTCTTTGACATGAATTGAGCTCAGGTAATACACTTTATCAATTTAAATTTTATTTCAATTATTTGTTAAAGGATTTTCCAAATTTTTCTTTAATTACTTGTATCACTGTTTATTATTTTAAATTGTAGTTTTTATTTCCCCGTTGAATTTTTAATAATTGCACTATTTAATTCTTTTACAAAAGGACGCTTCCAAATTCCATTTTTCTAATTTGCCGATAACTTTTTTATATTTCGACGGATTTTTCTTATCTTTCTTTAATTAATAAAACACATTGTTACTTTCACTAATTACAATAATTTATTGCGTTTACATTAAAATTTCTAATTAAATTTCCAAAATTTGTGAGAGCAATTATCAATGCAACCCACGCTAACAAAATTCTTACCGGAAACTTTTTCAAATCTGGCTAATAGTCGAGGCTCTTTACAAAATTTACAAAACATACAACTATGACCCTTAAGAATACTCTACATAACGATAAATCATTTACAATTAAATTCTCATTGTTTTACAAAAATAGCTACGAACCCAGTGATCCTTTTTCTCTAGAATATCCAAATTTCACCCCTATTTACCTATTACATACATGTCATATTCCAAATCAACCATATTACATAAATAAAACTGGAAATTCCGATACATATTCTACCCTTACGTTTGACAATGGGTTCTTTTTTTAAAAGGTAGTATCACTTTGAACAATTGACCCTTATATTATTATTACATATAAAATTTCAAATTAAATTAATTGAAAAATTCTAATTTACTTAATCCTAGATTTTACAACTTGTAATTATATAACAAACACATATTTTTATTCAATATTACCTTTATTATCTTTATGAACCCCTTGGTTAATTCTTATCTAAGATAGAGGTCATCGACTTTCACCCCTTTTAAGCATTTATAAAAAAATAGTCTGGCTATTTTATTACAACATTGACCCAAATTGTATTAAACAATTTTACATCTAAATTAAAATTATATAGGGTGCTTCAGAATAAATAAATTTTCTAAACGAGTTCTTCCCTTAAAAAACCTCATTAAACACCTTTAAAACGAATAAATTCCTTAAATAACTATAACTTATTAAATTTATATACAGTTGGACTCACAATAAAAATTTAAATAAGTCCTTTACAAATCTTATTTTCTATAAACCAATTTAATTGGCAACAAATTCAATTTAAATTAAAATAATGCATAGTTTGCACCAAAATTAAATTCCTTAGCATGTTCTATCCATGCTATAATTTTTCATAGTCAAAATTTAACTAATATAAACAATTTTATTCTAGGAATAGTATCCTGGAAAAATCTCAATGCCACTTCAGATGCATTTAAAAATTAAGAAAAACAAGAAACCAAGATTACCACTGCATTACCATCGATATAAATTAAACTTCAACGAACTACACAACCACGAAGAAATCTCATACCTAAACAACTTCTCATACTTTTCTTAGTAATTAATAAAAAATATTAAATTTTAATTTTTAAGTTTTAAAAATAAATTTTAGGAATTAAAACACACAGCATAAAACCCCCTTTAATTTTTCAAAATTTGAAAACCCCTAATTATAAATTGCAAATTTTGCAAAAATTAACAAAAAAAACTCTCCCCCTTCTAACAATTTTTTTGCATAAGGATACAATAAAAAAAAATTTAAAATCCCCAAAAATCCTCGTAACATTCTCAACTAAAATATCCCCCTCTAACTCCTATCCTGCCTTTTCTTAAATTCCTTCATCTTGACCTTCTTTTTATTTTCTAAGGCCTTCGCATTAATTTTATTATTTGTAATTTTTATTTTCACCTTCTTTTTGTTTCTACTGGTATCCGGATATTTTTCATTAATTATTATTTTCATTTTAACTTTCTTCTTGTATTTTAAATTTCCTGGATCCTTTTTATTATTTAAAATTTTTAATTTAATTTTTGGTTGATGTTTAAAATGTTCTGGCCACTTTTTATTATTTAACCATTTTATTTTAACTTTTGTTTTATTTTTAAAATTCTCTGGATACCTTTTATTACTTAATAATTTTAATTTAACTTTTGGCTGATTTTCAAATAATATTAAATACATTTTGTATTTTGAAATTTTTATTTTAACTTTTTGATTTTTAAAAGAAATCAGATTATTTTTATATTTTGAAGATTTTACTTTGCAATTCTTTTTATTTTCCATCCACGAATAATTTTTATCTTTTGACACTTCTTCCTTTTTCTTTACTTTATTTCCTATTTGATCTTCATCTTTACTTATTTCAAGCTCTTTACCATTATTTAGGTCATTAACAATATTACCATTTTTTATTTCATATTTACTTTTATTAAAATCTATCTCATTTTTATTTAATGATTCTTCCAAGTCTGGTTCTTTCTTCGGGAAATCTTGATGATTAAAAATTTCTTCTTTATCCCCCTCTAGATAAATTAGGGTTTCACACTCTTTCTCTTCTTTATTAATAATTGAGGATGATTCTGGACACTTTTCAAAATTTAAATACGATTCCTTGATTTCGGGTTGTAATTCTTTTTTTATTTCATTAATTTTAATATTATTCTTCTGTTCTTTATTTAACAATGGAAACTTGATGTTTTTATAAATTAGACAATCCTCTTCTATACTCATATTATGATATTCAAAAAAATCGCTTCCAAGCACCATGTCGACCGTCATGTCCGGAACAATTAATAGTTTCGCAGATACTTTAACTTCATTGATATTCAAATCACAATCCAACCTTTCCTCAATACGACCAAACTTCATTTTATTTTCATCTATTAGATTATCCCCCCCTATTATTATAATATTATTCTCCAATAATTCATAATTATTCATAACGACGTCTTCACTTATAAGTGATAATTCATTCCCCATATTTATTATTGTAACAAATTCAATATTATTCAATCTAAGTCGTATTGATGGTAAATTCATTAAATCATTCTTTTCTGTATTATTCCATTTTTTTTTCTGCTTCAACATTTAATTCTTTATTTAATTCTTTATTTATCTCTACATGACCTGTCTCAACTTGTTGTTCTAATTTCTCCTTCGTATCCTCCACTTTTCCATAATTGCTGTAATTTATTTCTATTTTATTTATTCCTTCCCTAGTCTCTTTCATCTCTTTCTTAATATCCTCCCTTATTCCTTCTAAATTCCTATTAGTGTTCTCACTAGTATCGTCAATTTTTTTATTAGTTTCTTCCCTACTCTCCTCAATTTTTTTATTTGTTTCTTCTTTACTATCTTTTATTTCTTTCATTAACATTTTCAACATCTCATTCAAATCAATACTTTCTTTCTCCTTCCTACTCTTACTTGTGCTTGCAGCACCTTCTTCTTCTTCCTTCTCAACATCTTGTTCTTCTATTTTCTTTTCTGTGTCCATTTTAGATTTCTTACTCCTACTCCTCTTTTTCTTTTTAACTACTTGGAACTCTTCTCCTTTTTTACTTAAATCACTGTTATCCCAGTATGCTTTCATTTACCCCACATAAATTATTTTATAACCCCAATTATTTTTAATTAAACATAAACTTTAATTAAACAATTTTTAACCCTTCAATTATACATAAATAACCCAATCGAGCCCCACGTTGCCTGGCGACATAAATTATGCTGTGGAATATGAATTATAAAAATTCATAATTCCTTTTATAAAATTTTAAATTTTAATTTTTTGGAATACATAAAAGCCCCACGTTGGGCGCCATAAATTATGCTGTGGTATATGAATTATAAAAATTCATAATTCCTTTTATAAAATTTGAAATTTTAAATTTTTGGAATACATAAAAGCCCCACGTTGATGAGCCCATAAATTATGCTGTGGAATAAGAATTTTGAAAATTCCTATTACTTTTTATATTTTGAAATAAAGTTAAATAGCCCCACGTTGGGATAGGCATAAATTAAATTCTTTTCTTGAATATTATTAAATAAATGACCCGGCATTAGCTAGCTCAGTAATAAAAAAATTAAATGTTGTGTGTTTTAATTTAGGTTCTAACTTTTCAATAATCATACTTATAATTGTTTTAAATAAATAAATGATTTGCATTCTAAACTTGTTTTAATAAATATGAGACATTCTCTTTTTAGCATGATAAATTCTTCTAGAGCATGAGACTTTTTTTTCTTTATTTAACAAATTATTATTTGTCTTAAACATCTCAGGGTTTTGAAACAGAATATTTTTATAATGAAATGGTGCGTGACTTCCCCTAAATACGACTGAGTTATTTAATTATGCGCAATGGATTTTTCCAAAATACCATGAATTAAATTTACATACAAATACATCGACATAAATGCACAAATGATAATAAATAAAACAACTTCTTTATTCAACCATTAAAATTAAATTTTCGACTTATCTGGTGTGAATTACTCCTCCATGTAAATTCTTGATGACCCGGTGTTTTCATTCCTCTCAGCCAAATTTTCCTCGATGCGTGCGCTTTGCCCGTATCTGGATGGTAGATCACCCGTCCAACCAATTTTTCTTTCTTCTTTGTGCAGTGCTAGTGCACGGTACTATGAGTGCTGTATCACTATGATCGTCTAAATTTATAAACCATGTGCTCTCCCAGGAAGTTCAAAATTTACAAAACATACAACTATGACCCTTAAGAATACTCTACATAACGATAAATCATTTACAATTAAATTCTCATTGTTTTACAAAAATAGCTACGAACCCAGTGATCCTTTTTCTCTAGAATATCCAAATTTCACCCCTATTTACCTATTACATACATGTCATATTCCAAATCAACCATATTACATAAATAAAACTGGAAATTCCGATACATATTCTACCCTTACGTTTGACAATGGGTTCTTTTTTTAAAAGGTAGTATCACTTTGAACAATTGACCCTTATATTATTATTACATATAAAATTTCAAATTAAATTAATTGAAAAATTCTAATTTACTTAATCCTAGATTTTACAACTTGTAATTATATAACAAACACATATTTTTATTCAATATTACCTTTATTATCTTTATGAACCCCTTGGTTAATTCTTATCTAAGATAGAGGTCATCGACTTTCACCCCTTTTAAGCATTTATAAAAAAATAGTCTGGCTATTTTATTACAACATTGACCCAAATTGTATTAAACAATTTTACATCTAAATTAAAATTATATAGGGTGCTTCAGAATAAATAAATTTTCTAAACGAGTTCTTCCCTTAAAAAACCTCATTAAACACCTTTAAAACGAATAAATTCCTTAAATAACTATAACTTATTAAATTTATATACAGTTAGACTCACAATAAAAATTTAAATAAGTCCTTTACAAATCTTATTTTCTATAAACCAATTTAATTGGCAACAAATTCAATTTAAATTAAAATAATGCATAGTTTGCACCAAAATTAAATTCCTTAGCATGTTCTATCCATGCTATAATTTTTCATAGTCAAAATTTAACTAATATAAACAATTTTATTCTAGGAATAGTATCCTGGAAAAATCTCAATGCCACTTCAGATGCATTTAAAAATTAAGAAAAACAAGAAACCAAGATTACCACTGCATTACCATCGATATAAATTAAACTTCAACGAACTACACAACCACGAAGAAATCTCATACCTAAACAACTTCTCATACTTTTCTTAGTAATTAATAAAAAATATTAAATTTTAATTTTTAAGTTTTAAAAATAAATTTTAGGAATTAAAACACAGCAGTATATTTAATTAATAAATATATTTGAATGTACTTGGTGTTTTCTTAAGCTGGTGGACGCCGTGGCCGTCGGGTAAAGGAGGAGAATGGTCTTGAGATTAGAAGGGGCTAGTGAGGGTATGCTACGAGCACCTTTGCAGATAGGACGTCAAGTATAAACGTTGCTGTCCGCAGGACAAGCCCGTAACCTTGAACATGAACTCAAGGTCAGAAGTGGGGGGGATGCTCCACTCTAGACGGGGCGTAAATCTCAGCCGTCCGCAGGACAAGCTGGCCGCAGGCCGAAAATTTTTTTTGACCTTGAACTCAAGGCTAGGAGTGGGGGTGACCTTGAACTCAAGGCCAGGAGTGGGGGTGACCTTGACCTTGAACTCAAGGCCAGGAGTGGGGGGTGGATCCAGAACTGTCCATTATATCCTACTAAGTTATAAAATTATATCAATAAAGTAATACTTAATAGATACTTACGGGGTATCTACAGTATTTGATTCCGGGATTTCGACCTGCATTTCTTCAATAGTCTCCTCTCCATATTTCACTCTTTTTGCATCCATGACTGCAGGGGGTACCACACTTGCTCTGTCGATTAATATGTTCGACAACTCTCTGTATAAGAAAAAAAAATAACTTAAAGATAAATAATCACTAATTTAATTTTGCACCTTTCATATGCACAAGCTTTCCTGCCACGTCCAGTTTTGTTATTGTTTTCGGTTTTATGTTTAAATGCGCGTTCTAGGGTTTTCCATTTGTTTTCACACTGTGCAGCAGTGTAGTTATATCCATGACTGTCGGTACCTTCTTGTATTATGATAAACCACATTCGTTTTAGTGTTAGTCTGCTTTTGAATTATTTCCACTTATTTTTGAATTATACTCAATGGAATCCCCAATATTGAAATTCTCCCGTAGTAAAGATTTATAGCATTATTATTGGTTAACAGGATCGTCTTAACAACCATTTTACCTGTTCAGAATGGATGATCTTCAATGCCTTCTAGTGTTTGTGTATCATCATTCTGTGCTATTAATTGCAAGTAATTTGCATCTCCAATTGGAACTAGTTGCCCATTTTTAACTTCAACTGCGCCTGCTGGTATATGTTGATCCATCTGTATAAAAAATTACGTTAAACTTTGAAGTAGGACGAATAATAGAACTTACCAGCTGCATTTAAAATGTAAACTCCGTTCTTGGCATCAGCCACTTGAGCATTTATAATATTAGGCATTTTGATTTGCTCCATTTTAAGAGGTTATGTTGTTTGTTTTGTTAATCACACACCACGACTTCTACACGAAGCTACTCTTCCTCTCGACCAGGTGCAGAATTGAACAGTTCAGAACAGTTTAGAGCAACTTATTGCACACAAACGAACACCGTTCGAACTTGTACTCGAAGCTGCTCGATGACAAATGAACAGACGATTCCTCGTTCTGACTGTTCCAAGCAGAAAGTGTAAGAGAAACGAACAAGCCTTACTTCACGATGTTGTCAAGTCACCGTCATGCGCACATACACCGTGTTAGTTTATAAAGTGTAACAATATTTCTTGTAAAGGGAAAAGAAATTTTAAGCAAGAAGAAAAAAATTTATTGCGCAAAGTTATAGTTTTAGTAAAGAATAAATATTTTTAAACGCGGGAAAATTTTTATTCTGAACGAGAAAAGATTTAAAAAAAGTTTTCCTTAATGTTTTTATTATTTCTGTAAACGAATTTTTTATACTTAAGATAAAAAAAAAATTGTTGCTAAAATATTTTTCATAAAGGACGAAAATAATTTTTTTCCATAAAAATTTTTTTTCCTTAAGCTTTTATTTTTATTTGAATATAAAATAATTTTGGCCCAAACGGCGCCTCATACAGTTCCATTTTGTAATATCTAACCAACAATGTTGCAAAAACATTAAATTCCTTGTAGATACATTAAATTCTCGTACGTACCACTATTTATTACTATATTTTATCTTATGGGGATGACCCTTAACACATTCACTGCCCATCCTGTTTACGTGGTCAACGTACAAGGCCGCGCTGCGTCACAATGCACTACGTACAGGCCGTTAATGTACGTCGCATTGGCTTTTGAGATTGGTCACGTAGGCGGTGACCTTGTAATTACCTTCATACATTTTGGTTAGCAATACATTTTTTTTATTAAGTAAACTTTTGGATTAATTGAAATTGCATTTTAGGAAAAAAATATTTATTTGTTTCAAGTCAATAACAATTAAAAAGGAGTATAAATGAAAATAAACTCATAAGTCACAAATAAAAGCACCTTCCTCGAAAATTTTGAAGTATTATGATCCTTCGTGGTATAAAGGAAAGCAGTCGAAACACAAAGGAGACTGCTCTGGACATCCATCGCAGAAGTATGCTGTATCCTTACTTTTTCCTTTGGAAGTACAATACTTGCATCTTCTTTGCACCGAATTTTTTTTCCGGTGCACCTTGTTTTCTGAACAAAGTGGAATTGCCCCTTACGTCTTTTTTCCGACACTTCCCTTTGGGTTTGCTTTATTTTCTTATGCGAGAGCAAGTAGTCGATTATCTTCAATCTGTACTCATACATTGGTAATTTGTCTGGGGAGTATTTGTGGTACAAGAAGAAAGAATTAATTAACATGATTTGGATCAGATGAATTCCTAGTTTCAAATTCCATCTCAAAGATTTTCTTTCGCAGGGGTAGTATGGTAACATTTGGTCTATCAGTTCCACCCCGCTCATACTCGTGGACAGACCTTTGGTTTTAGTTTCTTTTGGCCTCTTCTATTTTCAGCTTCTTCTTCTCCTGCATGTTCTGTGGAAATCATGAGAATTTCTCGTTTATCTCTCCACCTGTCTATATTTAGTCCATTCAAAAATTTTGAAACCATTTTTCCTTTTGCAAGTTTTATCTGCTTTAAATCTCTAGGAATATGTTTTCGATTTTTTCTTAAAGTCCCCGTTATATACGTATCTTTCGCTAGCAATTTCTGTGCTAATTTTATGTCGCTATAGAAATTATCTACATAAATCGCGTGTCCCTTATTTAATTTTCCTTCCAGCAACTTACGAACAACGTTTGATGAATGACCTTCCCGCCAATGTCTGTATCATTTGCAACTCTGTAGACCAACATTTTTAAAACCAATCCATTTGGTTCACACAGCATATAAAGCTTCACCCCGTACTTATGTCTTTTAATTTTAATATATTGGCGAAAAACAAGTCTTCCCCGCCAAATTTTTGCCAGGATTGTAAATCTCGTTCATTCGATTATTGAAATAGTCTTATACCGGAGGTATCTTGTACACTGTAGGGTGGTCACAAAAAAATCAATGTTCGAATTTTGTTTGGAGGAACCCTCCTAAAAGTTGTCAATTGGCTAAGAAATGAGATTGGTAAAGTTTCAGCTCAATTGGATAACGTTAACCCGTGCCACATCAAGGTCATAGTTTTGACTTTTTATGAAAATGCCTAAAAACATTGCAAAATTCAATTACATCTGCTATCCAGATTTTATTTATTTATTTTTTCAATTTGTACATAAAAAAGTGTTTAGTTAAAAGTGGTTTCAAACGTAAATGCAGCAAAATCCAAATTGAAAATGAAGGATTTAGGAGATAGTCCAGTCAATGTAAGTTTTTTGCGTGCAAAAGGTGGTCTAGAAACCATTTTGGGTTATGTTCTTTAGGTTAATGCCCTGATCACAAATCCAAGTTTTCCACCTTGTAGGGCGAACGCGCGAGCCGCCATCTTGGATTAAAGGTGCAAAAATTTCTTTTTGTGCGAATAACTTCCTAACGGCTGATCCAGTGACAAAAAGACCTATGAGCAAAATTGTAGATAATAAAATTTCCAACATTTTTGTTTCCTACATTTTTTTGTGGGCCTAATGGGTAACGAGCTACCGCGGCTGAAAGATGAATTTTTTTTTAAATTCGTATTTTCCACATTTATGCTTTTTTTGCCAGTTTTTCTAGCCATTTAACACATAATTTTTTTCATATTGTCAGCTCATTTCCACACCACCATGAGGTAGAGCAAATGGTGCGATTTTGTACAAATGGTGGGTGGTATTTGGTTTTTAATTGTGATTCGAAAAGTGGTAAAGCAAGAAGTAGTGAAAATAATTGTATCGGTTTTAATAGCACACTAGGGCACATCCATTGTAAAATTCCAGGCATAGAACGTTCCCGCTCTTCCTCCGTTCGTTGTATAACGGTCGCCAACCCCCTTCCCGACCCCTCTGTCAACACAAGGAATGGCTCGGCGACTTGATTCGTGGCCGCCGAAGGGAGTGAAAGGACAGTGTGTTCGTACCTGCCGGATGGAGTGTACCTACTGACACGACGATACGTTTTGCTATGGCGAATATGGAAGTGAATTTGTGTTTTATTTGTGAGAAACGCTTAAATGAAAGTGACTCAGTGGTTGTGAAGGAAAGAGGCGTTCAGACTCTGCTCAAATCGACTGAGAAACGACGCCATCCTGACCATGTGCGCATGTTGCAGACCGTATCCTCAGTGACTGTGCATGCCGCGTGACAAAAGAATTATAATAACGAAAAACTGATCGCAGCATATCTCCGTAAAAGTACTGTATCGGCTCCAGTAGCGTCGACATCACGTCGATCTATTGTCCCGAAGTTTGGCTTTACAACTCAGTGTTTTCTGTGTACGGAACAAATTACGGACGATTTTTTTAACAAAGAAAAAAAGAAACCTTTATCAGATCGGGATGTCATTTATCGGGTGGAGAAATTGGCAGTGAAATACACTATTTTAAAAAGGGAAGTATATTATAGCACTTTTGAAAAGATGGTCCTAGCTTTGGACTTACAAACTATAAAATGGCAGATTCGCACTTTGGATAAGGTATATTTAATGTTTAAGCTTAGCCACTATAAAATGGCACATTCCCACTTTGGATAAGGTATATTTAAACTTTAAGCTTAGCCACTATAAAATGGCAGATTCGCACTTTGGATAAGGTATATTTAAACTTTAAGCTTAGCCACTATAAAATGGCACATTCCCGCTTTTGATAAGGTATATTTAAACTTTAAGCTTAGCCACTATAAAATGGCACATTCCCACTTTGGATAAGGTACATTTAAACTTTAAGATAAGTATTTATATGTTTCTATTTAACATAAGTATTATGTTACATAAGTACTATTATTATGTACGCACTTTAAAACAGACCAAAATAGAAATCAATAACGAAACATAAAAATTGTAACCTTATACAAAAAGAATTCACGAAAACTAATTATTATTGGATTATTAGGGCCTTTTTGGCTATGGATGGCCGTCCTCTCTTTCTCTTTTGCCCAAGAGGTACACTTTTCGCTTCAAGGGGCACCTTTGCTTGTCCCAAGATGACTAACAGACTTAAAGAATGTTTGCATACGTACTGTTTTAAAAAACTTGAGCAAGTGCACCGCGACATCATCTTTTCATTTTCAGAATAGCAAGTTATTTTTATTAATTTACGAGCTTTACGGAAACTATCAAAACTTTCCCATTTCAAATAGGTATCCTTCCAGATCTGCACTTCTTCTTGTGTCAAAACTTCTTCTGTAGCATTCTTTGATTTTGTATAAGAGATGGCCTTTTCATCCTTTTTTTCTTCAAACATTTTCGGTTTGAGTCTAACCCATTGATAAGCATCAGTCCAAATTTTTGTTGTTAATTTTATGGTTGAAGCAAATGGCTTGTGATTAGGGTTTTCCGGATTACGTTCATATGACCATTTTTCGACTAAAGATCTTTTCAAAACTTCCATAAACTGACCCACAGGAAGTCGCTCTCTTAGAGTGTGTTCCTTTTTTATAATGGCGTTTGTTGATTCCAGCCCATTGTTAGTACTTGGAAATTGATCACATGCACCTTCATACCAGAATCGATGTACTCCAAGCCATGTCTTTTCGAAATACTCTACAAAGTCCTTTATATATATAGAGTCACCCATATCATTCCATTTTTTAAAAATAGACTTGTAGCGACTGTAAAAGTTTCATCGTCGGTGCAAAGTTGCAGAGCATAAATATCTCTACTAATTTCATTTTTTTCTTTTATCTTCCGTATCGTTGACTCAATGTTTTTCAAAACATGAAAGAAACATTGAAGTCTTCGAGCAGGTGTGCCAAATACTGCTTTAAATCCATTTGTGATTGCCATACTTGCATCTGCAAGCAATACATTTGGTTCCCAAATAGTTTCATGTATGTTTAAACACGATTGTTTCATTGCATTAAATATAAATGTGAAATTAACTTCTGTTTCGTTATAACAGACTGCAACAACAAGTGGGTGAAATACTCTGCAGAAGTCCGATGTTCCGACTACCAGTACAGGATAACCCTGCCAAACCAATTTGTATGTGGCATCGGCTTGGATTTTCTTAGTCATCGTTAAAATTTGCAGAAGTCTTTTGGTGGATAAAACAATTTTCAAATCCTGCTTCTGCGAGCCCGTGTCATCAACTTCGATTTTGAAATCTAAAGAAAGGGAATATATTATAGCACTTCAACCCCTTCCCCTTTCACCCCTTCCCCTTTCACCCCTTCCCCTGGAGCAATATCGCCCAAAAACAATCCGAACCTGAACGTGTGGCAAGCATAAAGCAAACATATGGTCAAGTAAACAAACCAAAAGAACCATAGATAATAAAACGATAAGTTTACCTAAAACAAACGGCTGATCCTCATTAATTGGAATTGTTGAGTTGAAACTGCACCAGTTGTGCAGTTCTCCTGCAGAAATAGTGGACGATCCAAGAGTTTTTGAGCGTACTGAAGTTAAAAATGTTTTTAGCTGCGATTTCACAGGTGGTTGCTCATTCCGGCTTCGGAAGGCTGCGATGATGGCATTAGGCTTTTTGATGCCGTCACTATATAGCTGACGCACTAACAACTTTGCTGATGATGAAAGCCCTCTACTGTTGTCTACATGATTGGCATGCTCATCTTCTGTTTCGAAAATAGTTACTTTCATACACTCAGAGTGGTACAATAAATACTTTCCCGCAGGACATTCGTTCTTTCTGTATCGACCACCTGTACATCTGAAGGTAACTTTCAATCCTTTCGTTGATTTGTATGAAGTAGTTTTCTTCCAAAATTGTTCCCTTTCAATGAAGTCATCAGCTTCTTTCGCACTATTAAAAACGGGGAATGGCAGTTTAGAGAAATTGTTCTAACTTTGGACAGACAAACTATAAAATGGCAGATTCGCACTTTGGATAAGGTACATTTAAACTTTAACCTTACCTATTAAACACAGTTTTTTGATGCCACACTTTCTTCTTCGCGGGCTTTCGCTTCGCAGGAATTGCACTGTCCGTGTCGGATTCATCTTCATCAGATTGCACATTGACAATAAATTCTTTACACAGACTCATTATTACACTTCAAGCTGCACACCGTCGTTAACAAAGTTAAGAAAGTTACATGTCATCGTTTATTCGTTGCGTTCCGCACACGTTCGGCTGTATGATTCATCGGCTGCACGTTTCAAAGTGCAATGTATCGTTTGTTAGTGCAACCCTTTTTTAAGAGCGTATTAAAATTATTTAAAAGTGGAATATTTTTCTTTAAAGTCGAAAACTTTTATAATGAGCCATAACTATTTTTTAATGTTCTGACAGATTTAATAGGCGTTAATGTTGTTTTTTCACAGTGCATTTTCTATTTCGAAAGTGACATATAATTATATAAGTGCATTTTTTTTCTGGAAAGTTTGAAATATTTTTATATTGTTTCACTATATTTTTAAAAAGGGATATATATTATTTTTCGTGCATTACTTTTATAAAAAGTTTCAAATATTTTTTTAATGTTTATTCATTTCTTTTCAAAGCTATTTTGGTCTATTTTAAAGTGTGTATAATTCTAACCCTTTTAAAAATTGCTGAAGATCGCGGTGATGAGTGGGGAAAGCAAATAATAAATCGGATTGAACATGTGACGGATTTGGTTGCTGTGGAGGGACGGTCATGTCGCACACGGCTTTATAATCGGGTAGCGTCGGGGCAGAAAAGAGGATATCGACCCGCGACGAACGTTGACGAGGCAATGGAGCATATATATTCATACCTTACTGAAAACTCCGAAGAATGTCAATTTTCACTCGATGAACTTATGAACCAAATTGAAGGAGAATACCGTCCGGATAAAAGGACCGTAAAATCGCGACTGTTGAATAAATATGAAGAGGATATAGTTATAATCGAGACACATCGCTCGTCTGTCGTCTGCTTCCGGGACACGGGTTACAAACTGCTTTCGGAATCCTGGTACAAATCCAAACAGGTAAATCCAGAAGAAGAACGGCTCAGAGTTGTAAAAGCAGCTGCTATTATTTTGGCGGATATCCGTTTGAAGGCCTATGACGTGTCCGTATATCCGCCACCTGATCGCTTTTTAAACGAAGCACATTCTGCAATTCCACAATCCTTGCTCGTTTTCTTCCGTGAAGTAATTATGAAGAAGAAACGCGGCTCCTTAGATAAGTGGAATAGAAGAATATGTGAAGCGTTATCGCATGCCGTCATATCCGCGGCAAGGCCGCGATCGTTCTTGTCATCGGTTCTTATCGGAGTCAGCACATATTTGTACAAGAAATTCGGTTCAAGAAAACTGATTGACCTACTATCCTCGTTGGGTTTCGCGGCGTCTTACAGTGAAACAACACTTTTCGAAACATCTGCTATTATGCGTCCTTCTATGTCAATTGATTCATTCTCCCAATTTACGTTTGATAATGCGGACCATAATGTCAACACTATTGATGGCCATCATACTGTTCATATTATGGGAGGTATCCAGTGTGTGACCCCTCATGATGCTGTGTTGCCCGATCAAAACGTTACACGTTTGACAAAATTACCATCAGCGCAGGTTGTTGCTGAGGTGGCCGCCATTCCGCTCTCATTTTTCAATAAAACGGAGAATATTGGTCTGAAACGGTTAAAATCGTAGACCTAGCGAACACTCATGCCCTTTCAAACCAAATTTTGCCATCCGCTCCCGATTTGCTTTGGCAAGACATTGTCATGAACAATCCTAAATTCAAAAATGTCATCGTGAGACTAGGAGTATTTCACCTTCTCATGTCCTTTTTAGGCGCCATCGGACACATAATGGCCGGAAGCGGATTGAAAGATCTCGTCACTAGTATTTATGCAGAGAATAGTGTAGACAAAATGCTGGCTGGACACGCATACGCACGCGCAATTCGATGCAAGGACTTCACGCATCACTCGAGACGATCAAGACTTAACCAAATTGTTGACATGGTTTTCTCAGTATTCTCCCTTCCCCGAAATCGATTCGCTTATTTCCATAAGTACGGGAATAGTTGGGGATGATACGATTAACTGTCAGTTCTCCAGAGAGAAAGGTATTGAGGCGATGTCGACCATGCATAGCACGTGTGAAAATTTCGGGTCCACCAAATTCAAACGCAAGGAAAAAGTCGTGCCACTGCTAGCGGTAAATAGCAGCATCAAAGTTGCCTACAAAACACTCCCCATCAACCCACTTATGCTGTTCCAGAGAATGACCATAGCGAAGAAACCCGACGACGAGTTGAAGCATTACTTGAGATTCGAGCTTGCACCCTTTCCGTTGTCGCTTTTCACGGAAGCAGGAATGCGCAAAGGCACTAAATCGACGTTGTATTCTGTTTTCATACAAGATCCAGACCGCGTGGCACCTGAATGTAAGAAAATCAATGTTCTGGACGGGGGTTATCTCTTACACAAAGTTGTGTGGCATCGTAATGATTCATTTGGGTCTATTTGTGAGGAGTACGTCCAATATGTGCGAAATCACTACTGTTCGAATGCAATCGTTGTTTTTGATGGGTATCCGGTAGATGGTAGCAAAACAAGTTACGGGTTTCGGGCGGTATTTCGACACCGTAACAAAAGGGTGTGCCTGGCAGCTAACTCGTACCCGGAGAAGGGGGGGGGGGTTGTCGAAGTTAAGATTGAGGTATTTAAAAGGGCGCCACCTGCTCTGATGGTTGAGGTAAGGGGAAGGAAGCGAGCGGTTCTAGTCCCGGGGCTGAGAAGCAGGAAATCCTCCCTGGGCGGCTCGTTGATCTTGACGTGACTTACCGTGGCCTTTTTCCACTGGATCAAGCAACACAATATATGCTTACAAAGTAGAATCAAAGCTTAATTACGAAGATAATGAATAAATCACGGTACGATAGGTTACAAAATTAAATATATTGAACAAGATTAAATATATGTATAAAAAAATGAATAAGTATCAGTAACTCAAATATTGGAACAAAGTCTATTAAGAGCAAATTAGAATACTTCGTAATTCCCGAAGGAAAGCAAATTGTATAACGGATTAACAGTTAAACATTAACACGCATAGTTATTTAGCAACGTTGCAATAATTTCGAATGTTCTGCTTCGATAACTTTTTCCTTAGCAAAAACAAGGTATTCGTTTATCGATACAGTCTCCGAGAACAAAGGAAATCTATATACATATATAAAGTAAATTATAAACGCATGCAACAGGTTACAACATGGAATCGTACTCCTTGGTCCAATTAGGATGCTTCTTCAATCGGCACGAAACACAGGTAATAATCAGTGAGCTACAAAGTTACTTACAGAAATGAACATTCACCCGGTGGAAAGTGGCCTTGCTTTATTGACGTTAAAGCCGTCGGAGGTGTCGAGCTTTCAGGTGGAGCTCGTACTCTTAGCAGGTACTTTGGGTGCGGCGGAGTCGGGATGGCAGGTGGTTTGGTACGTGACGGAAAAATTCCAAGACGGCGTCCAGTTGAATGGTGAAAAATGGCGGTAAACGGTAGAAGATTGGCGGTAGCGATACGAAATTAACTCGGGAAACAATGCTCCGTACTTATAGCGACAAATTGGATCCGCTTTCAGCGTTAGAATTCGACGTAGGAATCGGTAATCGAAATTCAAATGTGGCTCTTCATTCTGTTAGCGAAACACTTCAATCTTGCGTACAGATATCGACAAAGTCGGCGCAATAACGGTAATTTGACGTGTTACGACTAAACAAACGAGCATGTCACTAACGAAGAACTTCACGGTTTTTCCCGGTTTACTTGATTATTCTACATAGCGGTATTGGAGCGTCATACGATACGTCCGTATAGCTTCGGAGCGTGGGGACGATTGGTGAACAAGTCACTGCGTTACCCTAAATCCAAACGGTCTGAAATCAGTCACGTGGTTCTCGAGTGTTCTAGAAAAGCGCAGGGCCGGAATAAAAGTAAAATCATATAACAACAAATACCAAAACCGCAGAACGACAACTACGCGTGAACAGGCAAGTGTGTGCGGCGATTCGTTTTGATGAAACAATGTTAGCTCAAGTATCCCAAGAACGATTTTTGGCCAATGAAAGCAATAAAGTTCGTCTTATTGCGATGCTGACGCAAAACTTGTTAGAGGCCGGTGTTACCGTTAAGCAGGCAGAAGAAGATGCTGATGTGTTGATTGTCACCACAGCTATTGCTATGTGCTCCGCATTTGATGCTGTTTTCATCATTGGCGAGGACGTCGATCTTTTAGTTCTACTCACAGCATTAGCACCCGCCTACAGCAACATCTACCTTCGGAAACCTGGGAGGGGCAACACTGCCGAAAGACTATATTCCGCTCATAGTTTGAAACACAAAGAAGTCGCTGAGAATATTCTGTTTCTTCATGCTTTTAGTGGGTGCGACACCACATCGGCACTCTATTACCAGGGGAAAAAAAGTTTTGTTCGCTTGTCCAGAAGGATCAGAGACTGAATTCAATCATTAGAATTTTCAAAGAACCGGATGCCACACTGCAGACGCTGGAGCACGCTTTCTCGTAGCTGTGTATGGCGGCAACATAGCAGAGGACACATTAGAAGATGTTCGCTATCAACGTTTTGCAACATCAGCAACAAAACGCCAATTCTACCTTGATTCTTTGCCGCCAACAAAGAACGCCGCACGGTATCATGCGTTAAGGACTTATCATCAAATTCAACAGTGGTATGGAACTGCAAAAGATCCAAAAGACTGGGGCTGGAAACTTGGACCAAATGGCCTTGCTCCAGTAAGAATGACAGAGAAACCAGCACCGGACCAACTGTTGAAAATCGTTTCCTGCAGTTGCAAAAAAGGATGTAGTGGGGCATGCAGCTGCAGAAAATCAGGTTTGCACTGCTCCATTATGTGTGCATTCTGCAATGGCCAATCCTGCGAGAATGTACCAGAGGCTACCATCGAAAGCGAGGATGACGAACTGGATGAAAAAGGTTATGACGAGGGCGACGACCTGACCAAACCCGGACCATCGAAGCGACGGAAACCCTAAGCTCGTCGCTTCGCGACAATGGAACGTCTGTCGATTAGGCCTATTGGGGAGACCACATTAAAAAAAAACGCACCATTTGCTCTACCTCATGGTGGTGTGGAAATGAGCTGACAATATGAAACAAAATTATGTTTTAAATGGCTAGACAAACTGGCAAAAACAAGCATAAATGTGTAAAACACTCACCTTTAATCCAAGATGGCGGCTCGCGCGTGCGCCTTACGAGGTCGAAAACTTGGATTTGTGATCAGGGCATTAACCTAAAGAACATATCCCAAAATTGTTTCTAGACCACCTTTTGCACGCAAACACCCTTTTTTGAGCTCTGCTGACTGGACTAAGAAAAGAAAAGCAAAAAAGGTATAAAAATGAGAAGATATAATGTTCAAATGCATTTTATTATTTAAAGTTGAGTTCTAAAAAAGGAAGCATTATAAAGGAAAGAAGTTATTATTATTATTTACATTTACAATTTATTATCAGATTAAGGTGGTAATGGCTTAGATAATGTGGCTTTTGAAGAGTCGGGAAAAAATTTCCTGCATTCAGATACAGCTTGTAACAGAAACTGCCGTTGTTCTTCGTCTTTCGTCAAACAGGAATTGAAGTCTTGAATTAATTTTACCCCTTTCAGCTGTGTCATTGACAACCTTAAAACTGTTCACTATTTTTTTAGCTTTTAAATAATGTGAATTTTCACACCATACATCGGGATCAATATTTAAAAATTCTGTATCAATTTCAAATCTCTTGAAAAAATTTAGAGTTGGATGAGAAACACAAAAATCAACTTCTTTGTCCAATAAATCATGCACTTGTTCGAGACTGAGCTCTGCTTTCACATCCCTATCATCATAATTTTTTTCTTCAAAGGAAATTAATTTTAGACTTTTTACAGCCATGCTTGTTTTGACATTTTTTCCTAAAGTTTCATCAAAAAACGAAAATGCAACTTGCTCCGAATTTAGATACCACAGATGATTTATCATTTTAGACAGTGCCTTGATGGCAAGTTCTTTATCAATTTGTCTGTAATTCACAAAAGATTTTAACAATTGTAGGTCTTGGTTGGAGGCCAAAGTGGGTTTGGGGGCGTTAACCACGCTTTTACATAAATATTGATTATAAATAAACAAATGTCTGTGATACCCTTTTTTTCTAAATTTGTGAATGAAAATTGATCCCTGAAAAGATATATTTTGAGAGAATAAATGGCCTTTACCATCCACCTGGCGTGATGAATAGCACCAGGTACTCTGAAAAAAAAAGTTTTTTGGAGGAGTCAGTCCTAAAAAAATTAAACAAAGATGGATAAATTCTGTATAGTCATCTCTTGGCTGTTGGTTTTTCAATTGTTCGATAAGAAAACTTGATATTTGGTCTGAAGTATCTATTTTATAACTAATATTTTTAAATTCAATAGCAGTTTTGTATTTTGTCTTGTCTAGCTTCGACCACCCAGTCTGAAACTTTTTAAAAATATCTGGCTGAGGGCCAGTGGTTGTGCCCATTCTTACATCAAAAACTGATTTGAGAATGACTTCTAAAATATGTTGGCGACATGCTAAATAAAGAAGATTTTTCTCTAATAATTGCTCTAGAAAAACGCAGGTTCCCCTGAGGCAACCAGTATTTACTGCAGTGGTATCAAAACACATTGCCTGGATTTTCTCAACTGCCCCCCACTGTCCAACTGCTAAAAATAAAGCTTTTGCCTGTGTAATTCCCATACAATTTTCAAGCTGAGGAACTTCTATCAACTGTTCATTATCCCCACAACTAATCAAAACCGCCACCCTTTCTAAATTTTCTTTACTCAAAATATCTGGAAGCAATTTTCCATCCCAGTGCACAACAGCTCCCACCTTTCAAAGTTGCTTAATCTCAATTATTCTGCGCTGTTGTCCTACGTGATTATTACACTACGTAGTATGCATTAAATCATATTGACCAGCACAAATTCCAAGAAGGCGATAAAAAATACACCCGTCCCCGCTGCGATACGTGCCGAATTCGCCATTGCATTATTTTGTGCGGACCAGTTAACACGTATAAAAATTTTTTGTTTGTGCTTTGTTATGGGCGTTATAACTAAAATGAAATAGTAAAAGTTGAACCAAGTTTACTAATTACGTAGATTGAAAGTGGTATAAAATACAGTGAATAATATAGAAATAATGTACTTAGAACTATTCGGATATAAGAAACAGCAGGTAAATAATAATCAAGCTAAAAACAGATGGCACTAATTAAATTAATTCATACAAGAACACATTTTGTCAATTTCCTATTGATATGAAGAAGCGCGTGCTGACAAAACGGATTTAGAAATTTACCTAGAACTAATTTATATAAAAGTATTACGTTATGTTACAGTATTATAGCAGTAATACAATATAAGTTAATAATAGCAATACATAACAGCCTCCTTGAGATTTCTCTCTATTAATGATGCCTAAAGTAAACGGCAAAGTAAAACGAAAAGGATTATTGAGAGTAATTCCGACAGTGAAAATGATTTCAAGTGAAGTTAAGCTGAAAAAACTTGCTGACTATACTAATATGTTATTTATACTTCAGCTCTTGGAAGCCCGAAATACGAAATAAAACATCAGATTTATTATTCGGAACGGATAGGTTCCACGCAACTGTGTTTTTCCTTTACAATTTTTTCCTGTTTACAAGTGATTGACTTCTTGTCTCCCTCAGTTATACAGCACTAATGGACAACTGTCTTAGTGTTCACTCATATATAGATATTATATATTATATTAATGTAATTGACAACCTGTCTTACACTACTTTGTAATAAACCACCAGCTCTTCCCAGGTAGCTTAGAGCCAGAGTTCGGAGAAATAATAAGATCGAACTGTAAATCAAATTATTTATAATATTTATTCATTGATATTACAATACAAGAATAAATTACTGTATGTATCGGAAAATGTAAATTAATAATTTTATGTATAATAAAGTAAATACAATTAAACGGTTATGAAACAATTAAATTTTCTCTGGAGCGAGTCGATCTTAGTTCTACTTCCTTGAACGGATCTCATTTCGTCTAACGAGTTCTGCGTCGAATTCGCAGCTGATAGATATGACTGCGCACAATCACTGTTCTTCAATGCGTGTAGGTCGATATGTACATCGATGCTGAGGCACGATCAAAATGGCGATCCCCGGCTTCGGCGTTTCTGTAAAAATAATTAATGTCTTGTGCACGCTTCACATTCACTCAATCTTGCAGATAAAGTCTGAAATTAAATTAAATAGTGTGTGGTGTAGTGCTCCACTGGTCACAAACCCTCTGGTTACGGCTCTAACTGGAAATAAAACGGATAATTGCGAATTCGTCAGGTAAGTGCTTGTGGATTTATTTAATTGATCGGTACTGGATAATTAAATAAATTACAGGATTTGACTGTACGGGGAATTATTTACAGGGTTCAGGTTATAAATCAAATTCATGGATAGGATTAAAATAATAAACCCAACGGGTAACTTTACTTAAAGTTAAAAAACTTGACGAATAATTTTTCTAAGTTTAATTCAATAAACTTAACTGGTGACTTTCTAAGTGAATATAACGAATCAATCTCAATAGGGCACCCCAGTTTTGAGATTAGATGCATTAATTCTTAGTGAATACGGTATTATTTCCTTTAGAAGCTCGTCAAACTCACTAAAAGAACATCAACCTCCACTAACGTTTTGATGTAATTCAATAAATATCGAATTCTCACAAAAGATATCTACTTCCTATGAGAATCAAACATTCCATTAAATTACTGTTTGTATTTAATTTAAACTAAAAGTAACTTTAAGTTAAAATCAAACTCCAGCCTAATTTTTAAGCTCGAAGTCCAGTCTTGACTTGAAATAAAAATTTACTAACAGTTAAACTGTTCGGAATAAAAATCAAAATAAATTTACTAAGTCGGATCAAACAAATTGAACAGGAAAATGAAAGTTAAACTGGATTCTGGTTTCTAAGAAAGACAGGACTGGTTTCTTAGAAGGACAGGAATGAATTCTTTGAAAGGCAGGTTGAATTCTTTGAAAGGCGGGAATGAATTCTACTATTTTGAGCTGGTGCTCCGGTTTTATACCCACTGAAGGTGGTAGGGATGCTATGGAAGGAGTTATTGTGGGAGTTCTGTTTCCCCCACACAACTTCTTCTGCGAGCACTTCACGTTAAAATTGTCCACTTCCAGCGCCACGAACTTGGAATTGCAACAATATAATTCCTTCTGAATTATTAAAAACTTGGTGTTTCAGGAAACTTTGTTACATTTTCCCCCTTCCTTCGGGTTGAAGAAAATGAAACCTGGATAAGAAAATTGACTGCTGGCAGGATAGTCTAGGGATCTGCATTAATTCTGGTTGGAACCTCTGGCTGGGGACCATAAACCCATTGAGATGCTTCATGCGAACAAAGGTACCATTTCCGGTCTGGATGCATACCCGTCTCAAGTTCCTCCACTGCTTACGGGAGTATCTCTTTGAAATACCTCCAGGTACCGCACTCACTGGTTTGGGATCCTCACCAATGACCCTCAATGGAGTGATGCCTAAGTTCGCCTCGTCTACTGGTTCACCGGATGCTACCAAGGGCACAGCTTTCCACTCCCGAAGTTGTCGTTGTACCATTGGGGATGGAGTGTTTGGTGTTACGGCGACTTCTGGAGTTTTTATCCCAGGAGAAAAATACAAGACAGTGTGTTCTGGTGTCTTCATTTTAGGCTCGGGTGTTTTGGGCGACTTCCCAAATAACCTCTCCATCTTTTCGGCTAACAGGCTAGCTGGTGACTTCACAACTGGTGGATCGGGCATAACAAACTTCACTGGTCTCAGGAAAACCGCTGGTAACGCCTCCCAACTTGGAGTTCCTGCAGGTAGGTATGCTGCTGGGTTCCATGGACGTATGACTTTCTTACTCCTCTATATGAATTTGTTTAGCTACGAGCATTTTTCGTGGTCATGTAGAACTTTGAATTTTCAATTTCTGTAAATGGTAATGCGTTGAATATGGTGGCTTTGTTTTTCTTCAATTTTTTAATGCTTTAATTTAGCATTGAAATTTTCCAGGATGCAATTCCTAAAATAAATAGGTCTATGTTAGTAAAATATTATAACTATATGAAAGAAAAGCATGAATAGAACATGCTAAGGTAATTTAATTTTGACACAAACTGTGCATAATTTAAGACGAATTTAATTTGTTTGCCAATAAAAAATGTTTATGTAAAATATGAAATGAAAAGGACATACTCAGTAATTTATTGTGACTCGAACTGTATATAAACTTAATAAGTGATATTTATTTAAGGTGTTCATTGATTAAAAGTGTTTCTCTAAGTTAAAATGTGAAAAGGACAGATTTGGAAATTTTATTCTGACGCATACTGTATTGGTAAATTTAGGTTTAATGTGAATTTAATATTTTCAAAGTGTTAATTGATTTGTGTTGTAAAAATTAACATATTTGTTAATTTAGGGTAGAAACACCCTGTACGTCTACTTTTGTGTATGCCTGTATATTAGCCTATTTGAATTAATAGCTAAATACGCAATTTAAATTAGGTCAAGGTTGGACGAAAATAATCCAGACAGTTTTTTTGTGTATAGTCCGATTAAAAGTTGCAAGAGTTGAACGACCTCTAAAGATAAATGATAATCCAAGGTTTTATATGGAAATTAGTTTATGTTAATATGATTTTAAAATTGTGTTATTCAATTGGATAATTGTAAAATCTAATTATCTAATATTTAGATTTTTTCGTAATGAATTTAAAAAGAAAAATTGTAATTAATTATAATATTTAGGATAAAGTGTCAGAGGTGGGTGTACCTGTCTGGAATACACATTGATCTTTATGTACATTTATATTAAGGTCGAATTTTGGAAATTCCCATAATTATTGCTTTTGGTATCGAGATATAAATACACATGGTCCAACACCAGAGATCAGAAATCGATAATCGATTATATAATCACCAATAGAGCCCTACACCCTACACAAATTACAGATGTCAGAACTCTAACATCTGCTAATGTAGGAACAGACCACAATCTGGTGTTATGCAAAATGCGTCTGTCGATGAAGCTAAAAAGTAGGACAAAACCACCACAATTCACTAAAAAGATAAACATCGAACTTATAATGGACGACAGCATACGTGCACTGTACCAAAATAGACTGCGCCAAAAAGTATCATCAAACCCAATAAGCGCCGAAGACAGCATCGAAGAAGCCTGGGGAAAAATAAGCGCAAATATAAACAAGTCAGCAGAAGAAGCTCTCGGAGTCCGATATGTGAACAGAAATTCTAGGCCTAACACCAAGACCTGGTTCACCGAAGAGGTAAAAATACTTACAGAACAAAAAAGAAAGGCATATATAAAATATTCTTCTAAGCTAGCATGCCAACGTCGATGTTAAACAAATTAACGCAGCTAAACTCATAAGCCTTGAGGTGTTAAACGGCTTGTAGATAGGTAACTTTTTGTGATGAAAGTATTGTAACAAATTATAATAATTGCAATAATTGATTAGATCGCACAAATTACAGCCACTTGTATGGAATATACGCCAAACTCAAAGTTAAAATCCCCATGAAAGGAACGAATGCGCGAATTCATGCGCTGGAATCACAATGCCTTGCACTTTCTAACTTTTACCCCCAAAAACTTTTCCAAAGCCGCGTTATCTTATCATGCAGAAATTGATAGAAAACTAAAAATTCAATAAAAGTTAATGTAAACGCCACCTATTACTTAAACGAAATAATATATAAAATCAAAATTTGTGACTAACTAGAAAATTGTCACATGTTCACAATTATTGGTTCCAAAGAACGAAACGCTTTTGTCTGTTTTTAAATATTCCCATAAAAGTAATTTTATATGCAAGGTTGTTAAAGTTTTCTCTATTAAGAAATGCCTAGTAACCTGATCTGAGATTGTTGGTTTTAACCCCTTTGGAAGGTCAGGTAGGCAGTTCCTCATTTTTAATTATTTAAGCAAGATTGATTAATTTTAGTCTTGTTTGATTGTAATATTGATTAACTTGGCTGGAGGTGGGGTGAGAACCCTTGTGGAAAGCCAGGTTAGCAACTTCTGCTGTTGTGTGTTCTGTTCACAATTATTGGTTCCAAAGAACGAAACGCTTTTGTCTGTTTTTAAATATTCCCATAAAAGTAATTTTATATGCTAGGTTGTTAAAGTTTTCTCTATTAAGAAATGCCTAGTAACCTGACCAGAGATTGTTGGTTTTAACCCCTTTGGAAGGTTAGGTAGGCAGTTCATTTTTAATTATTTAAGCAAGATTGATTAATTTTAGTCTTGTGTGATTGTAATGTTGATTAACTTGGCTGGAGGTGGGGTGAGAACCCTTGTGGAAAGCCAGGTTAGCAACTTCTGCTGTTGCGTGTTCTGTTCACAATTATTGGTTCCAAAGAACGAAACGCTTTTGTCTGTTTTTCATATTTAAACCACCATTTGCTTTTCACAATTTACCAGAAGATTTTAAAAAACAAGCCCTTTGGCTGAGTAATAATCATCACTGTCTGCGCTGGACTGAAGGATTTACCCCACATTTCTCTTTCCCAGACATTCTTCAACGGCTTACTCAAGATGCTGATTTGGTTTATGTGAAAGGCTCAGAGAAAGCTACATATCGACGACAATTTACTTCCAAACCCGTTACTGAATTCGAGGAACAACCGGCTTTAATCTCTTCAGAACCATAATGTTTTTATCATTTAAAATCTGCTGTATGTGCATTATCTAATGTGTATTTGCTGTATAATACCTTTGTAATGAAATAATTTTTAATAAATAAACAAATGTTCACAATTTACTGTTTTATTGGCAGCAAAATACATTTATTAAGTTATAATCATACAAATAATTAATTAAGCGTTCCATGTTTTCCCTACACCAATACAAAACAAGACAAGTTTATAAATCTTTAAATCGTTCCTTATAGATACGTAGCCTATGATTAACGTTACAAATTGATAACACACACTCAACATTGTTAATTCTTCTTTGGAATCGCAGTCTGTCTAAATACACACGCTCCCAGTCACTTTTTCTGGCTTGTTGGTAAGCGAAAGACGCGCTATCATCTGCTTCGTTTTATTTTTACTTTCATCAAATCTCACTACTGGTTCCATTATTAAATCCTTAATGTTTCTCTGTACACTTTTCACTTTCTAAGAAAAAGCCACTGTATTCAGTTAGAAATTCTTCTAAGCCTGCGGTCACCAATTTTCGAACAAAACAAGCATCGCAACACTTTCCACTTATAAACTTTTTGCAAATTTTAACACCTCGGCGGTATTTCTTTTCCAACGCTTCACAGTATTCGGGGGAATACATTCCTCTACCATAAACTACTTCATGACCCGCTTCAAATTCTAGAGCTTCCAATTGTTTACTTAATCTTTCAGCTGCAGTAATTTTATCTACTGCTTTTGTCCAAGATTCTGCGGCGTAACACATCCACATCTTAACTGTATCAGTTTATTTTACACTAACCTTACACTTAACCTTAAAACCTTATATAATATCCCACCACTACGCCTCCCCCACCACATCTTTTGTCTGTCATTTTAAACTTTTGCAATGCACCTAGCTGCCTCAATATCAGCATTTACCTTCTGAGGTACCAAATATAACATTTCCATCATATATAATACGTTCTCAGCCTTTGTATCTTTTAACGGTGCTAAAATGTTCATAATATTCACCTTTATATCACCCACCATTTCTGCTGCACCACTGATTATACTTCTATACCATTCTTCGAAACCAGCATACGCCAGAATATCCAGAGTATAATTTACTATATGCATCATATTCCAAAGCTCCATTACAGATTCTCAACCCAACCACGCTTCATAATCACCCTTTTCAACTTTTATCACTTTCTTTTCGTCAATCACTTCAAACGAAATTGTTATGAGACCGTTTCTTATAGGTTTCCATAGCGCATCTTGAACGTTTTGAAAATAATTCATAATGTTGCATTCATTTTCGCCTAACACATTCCATTCGTTCATTTCGCAAAGTACGCATTGCATTTTGTTTTTTAGTCCACAAATTTTCACTATTGGTGACAAAGACAACCGTGGGGCTAATCCAATACATACATTTTGTGTTTGATCTATTTAAAAAGTAAGTCGATTGCCCAATTAAAGGCATATCTCCGCGTTCACTTGCAGCTTGGCGTTTCGCTTGTTTGATAGCGTATTGTACATTCATGTTGTACAGATTTCACTGAAACTGATATTTCCAACACACGCTTTGCCACCTATAAATACTGTATTTGAAAAGGTGGGAAGTGGATGTCGCTGGCCTGTCTAGTAGCCAGTAACTCCGTTTGGAGTGGGGGTTATTCGAACACACATTTCCAAGCTATACGTTGAAGAATAAACATGGTGTACAAAACGTTAACGTTGACTTACATTTTGGATACTAAAGCTTCCGAAGGCAACTGTTTCAGGTGTGCTTTAAAAAGACTCGCACCTGCAGTGAGTAGTGAAATTGTGAATATGCTCAAACACTCTGATTCCTTAAAGATTGCGGGGTCTGTAACATTCTTTCGCAACGATAACTTAGAATCAGTAGATTTTGCGGTTGACGAGGTAAATCCATTCACCGTAATATCCACATGGTTCCAAAACACAATTATCGGCGACGCTGCTTTGCAGAAAATGAAAAATATTCAACATCTAAAACTACTATATCTACAGATTTCTGCCGATTTTGATGAAACAAACTTTTTTGGAATAACCAATTGTAAAAAAGTGAAATTCTCGTCATTGTAATTATGCTTCAAGTATTTTTTTGTATGCAGGAATTTTATTGTGGTAAATAAAGAAATGCAAAGTTACTGATTCTTTTATTTGAATAATAAGGTCGAGATCAGAGGTCAGGTCAAAGGTCAGGTAAAGTGGTCGGGGGGTCAAAGGTCAGGTAAAGTGGTAGGGGTGAAGGGCAAGGGTCGGGGGTCAGGTCAAGTGGTGGGGGGTGTCAAGGGTCAGAAGTCAGGTCAACTGGTGGGGGGTAGTGGTGGGGGGTGTCAAGGGTCAGGTCAAGTGGTGGGGGGTGGGGGTCAATGAACTCGGGGTCAAGGGCAAGTGGTGGGGGTGGAGGTCAAGTAGTAGGGGGTGGTCTTAGAACTCTCATTCTTTCCCTACTAATGTTCCCACGGCACGCCTGTAAAATGTAAAGAAAATAATTATACATTTATAATTTTCTGTAAAATATAAAAAAAATAATTATACATGTATAATTTTCTTAAAATGTTTACGTAGTTAAAATTTCTATAAAACTATATTAAGAATAAGAATGAGACAACAAAACTTACAGATACAAGATTGATTACACTTTCTTGGCCCTCAACAATGCTGGGTTTCCAATGGGCTTTGTTGCACCTCATTCGGCCTTTGGAAGGAAATAACATTGGTAACGGAGCAGTTTGAATTGCATTCTTTGAATCTAAGTATATAATAATTGTTTAAAAGCATGCGAGACCAGTTTGTTCATTATTTAATTTTAATACCCTGGCTAATATTTGTTAATAAAGGGCCTATAAATTCTTCTGTGCTTTTTTCCAAATTGTTAAAAATTTTCATTATACTGAAAACATTTTCCCATTTTTGATATTCGTCGAAAAGTGATGACATAGGACACATTGGATACAATTGTTGAAAATTAAATTCAATCTACAATAAATCCACAATACAATATAGCATGTAGAGTATGTAAACAGGGGCGCGCCAAAGGTAGTTGCCACCCGGGTACCAGCTCCAATTTGCCGCCAAATACCAGGCGACAACGAGGACATGAAACGGTAATTTTAAATTTTTCTAAATTTTAGGTCTAAAATCAAAAATATATGCGTTCTGTAATAACTAAATTACTAAACAAAACATAAATTAGAATTTAAAGTACAAAAAATATTTTATTCGGGGGTTCTGCGCGCGCGCCCATTTAAAACCCGAGTGCTTTGCACTCGTAGGGCTCCCGCTTGCTTCGTCCCTGCATGTAGATTAAAAAAATCAAGACGGAATAGCAAATACTTACATCGTTTCCATCAGTTGTTCCTGATGGTATTTCAACCGGCATATAAATGATGTTTTGATACCGTTTTAATTTTGCAAAAAATTTCGTTCGCGGTCCTATTTTTGGTATCAATTCTTCTAAGTTGCTTAAATCTAAGCACTGCAAAGCCTCTTTATCAATTTCTTGTTCTATTAAAAATTGAAATTATAAAGCACAATTTAGATTATATTTACTGATTATATCTGTCTCATTCTTAATCTTTTATTAAATTACTGTACATTTAAATTCAAAAAATTGATATCATACATACCTTCAAATAAAAAAACGAACTTGGGGAACCCCCATTCTGACAGGCATTTCTCCATGTTTGACTCCAGGCAACCTATAATAAATACAAAGTCGAACAGTATTTAGGATAAAGTGTCAGAGGTGGGTGTACCTGTCTGGAATACACATTGATCTTTATGTACATTTTATATTAAGGTCGAATTTTGGAAATTCCCATAATTATTGCTTTTGGTATCGAGATTAGATTAGGGGTTCCAGGCTAAAAAAAAGTCAACTTCGTCGAGATTAAAAATTAGATAAAAAGTATGTGGGGCGACGCTATTTAGGTAAAACAATTGATGTAAGTTTGACATTTATGTAATTAGTTTTAAGGGTGAATTTTGAATATTCTTAGATTAAGGATAAGTTTTACGAGGCTATTTATTTGATAGTTTTCCTTTTCCTGTTTGGTTTTGCATTTCTTTGATATGGGACGCGTATTTAATTGCTCCCATAAAATTACTTATAATTAATGGAATTTTGTTTTGAATTTAATTAAAAGTGTGTCCAAAGTAAAGTTAATAATGAGTTTCATTATTTAAAACAATATAAAAAATTTTTCTTTGATAAATTTTAAAATTATTAAATAAATTAAAAATTTGTAATGGCGACGTGTGAAGTGAAGTGTTTTTCCATTTCCGTTTCCGAGTTGTGTGTGATACAAAAAATTGGCATCTAAAGTATGACACATTGAAAATTAATTGTTGAAAATCTTCGTGAGTCAATTATTCGTCGATCCGTTGTTATTGTGGATTCAACTGAATTTATAAAATCATTGTCTTCAGGGTTTGTTGTTTGTCTATAAGCAGAATTGAAAAGAATGGTAATTTCTAATCAAACAATTTGGAGATTGAAACACGTACCTGTGTAATGATAACATTGTTCTGAACTGCACGTGGTTATGAAGATTGTCGAACTACACTCGTCAACAGGATATGAATAAATGGAGCATCTCAAAGTGCAATAGTAAATGCATTCTGATTTTGGACCAGCGCAGTGAAGCTGTCAAAGGTAGGAAGAGAGGTCATGCGGAATCAAGGAAGATTCTTTTGAGAAAAATGTATTGGAAAGCTAAGTGGTAGTTTAAGTTATTAATTTTAGAGTTTATGTTTAAGAATTTGTGAAGAAAATTTATATGTGGTATGAAAATTTTATAATAAAAAAAAAGTTTGGTCTTTTACTTACAAAACAATTTAATTTGCGCACTGGAAAAGTGGTCAATGTATTTATGTGTAAATTTACTTGATTGTATTCTGGAAAGGTTCATTTATAATTTTTGTTTAACTCAATCTAAAGTAGGGAAGCCACGTAGTATTCATGGGATTTAAGAAAACGAATTTGGTAAACCAATCGCAAACTACCAGTAACGATGTATTTTGACTGAGCGAGGAAACGGCCCAAGTATATCCAATGAAATTAATTGAAATGGATATGAAACCTTTTTTTCTGCCCCCATAACTCCGGGACGTCCTGCTTGTGAAACTTTGTTTGCTTGACATACTTGACATCTAGCCACGTACCTATATGCATCTGATTTCATTTTTGGCCAGTAATAAGATTCTGATAATTTACGGAATGTTTTGAAGGCTCCTAAGTGGGCTGATGTATCGTGGTCATGACAGCTATTTAAAATTTGAAGTCGGTTTTTAGAGGGCACTACTATTTTCCATTCCCGTAAATTTGCTGCTACGTCATGAGTATTACGAACGTATTTGTAGAGCACCTTATTTTCTGTCCTCCAACGTGGATATTTTTCGGGTTCCCGAGTTATTAGTTTTACCATTTTATTGATCCAAGCATCTTGTTCCAACTCTGATACGTTTAACTGAGCAATGTTCAGTGGTGCACGTGATAGAGCGTCCGGTACAATGTTCAACTTTCCCTTGCGGTGCACTATCTCGAAATTATGCTCCTGCATTTTCATGGACCAACGGGATAGACGACCGGCAGGATCCTTAAGATTGTTTAACCAAATAAGGGAGTGATGGTCAGTAATCACCTGAAATTTTGTTCCTTCTATATACGGACGATACTTTTTTATACCGAAAAGCACTGCCAAACATTCTCGCTCTGTTATGGAGTATTTTCTTTCCGTAGGCGTGAGTGTACGGCTAGCATAAGCTATGACTTGTTCTTCTGCTCCTTACCTTGTGATAATACTGCCGCAATTCCATAGTCACTTGCATCTGTTTGGATTTTAAATATTTTTGTGAAGTCTGAACTTGCTAGAATAGGGGCTGACACTAAAAGTTGTTTAAGTTTATTACATGCTTCTTCTGCCTCAGGCGTCCATTTGATAGCCTGTTTCTTACGTATTCGACCTCTAGTAGTTTGGATGATGGGATCCACAACAGATGAAAAATTGGGAATGAATCGCCTATACCACGATGCCATGCCGAGGAATCTCTTTACTTCAGTGGTATTGGTCGGAGTTTTCATATTCATGATGGCATCAACTTTGTCCGGATCGGTGTGTAAAACAAAAGATTCAGTAAAATATCTTAAGCCCCCAGAGGTGAGTATATCAACCACGAAGCAGTGAAGTCCTACCTCATTTTCGGTCCATAAAGCGTCATCGTAGTCCTCCGGCAGAAAAGTTTTTCTAAGTTCTGATGCCAACATGTCCCAAGAACGTATGTTATCTCTCACTGCTCTGTACCATATTAAAGCGTCTCCCTTAAATAGATCTACTGCGCTGCTGAATAATTGATCTTTAGAGATGTTACGAGCTAAACGAAGTTCTTCGACTCTTTCCAGAAAAGCGTTGAGTCCCACCTGCTTCAAGTTTCCATCAAACGTGATGCTCCATTTGCAAACGGGTATGGACTTTGCTTGGGAACTAGGCACTGGTGGTCTTGTTGGTGACGACGCCGTCAGCTGTTGTCTTATATTATCTAAAAATTGATGCATGCTACCATTTATGTCATCAACTTTATCTGCTTCTGTTTTAGGATTGTGGCTCATCTTGTCTGGTTCCTGTTCATCTTCAGATTCCGTAGTACATCGACTTTTTTCTTCAATCTCTTGCATAGCAGTAAGCATTTGTAAACAGTTGGATTTCAATTGCTTCAACAATGTATGTTGTTCATCCCCCTCCGCTTTTATGCGACGTAACCGATTGAAAATATGAGTCAATTTTGTGTTGGCTTTGGTTTGGCTGCTTGGTCTTTGATTATTATGAAAATGTTCCACCAGAGCTTCTGCTTCTTTTAATTTGCTGTCGCAAATCGTCAGTTCGGCTTGTGAATTTAAGTTAATTTCTTCATATTTTTCAATGACAGTGTCGTCGCGTTTTTCCAATGCAATTTTGGCTCGCAGAATTTTTCTTTTATCTTCCACTGGTAGGTCGGTTGCGTCGATATTTCTTACGGTTAATTCGTAAGTTAATTCGTCTGATTTTAATCTATTAACATCCATGTTGCCTTCTAATGATTAAATTTAACACCTCGAAACGTTGGGCGCCAATCGTGCAACGCCAAAAAATTGGGAAATTAAAAAAATGCTGGCTGCATGCACGTCACACCGGCTCTCAGTTTTTCTTGGTTGGCTTGAGTCGTAGGTTCAGTTGTTAACTTAATAAATAACATAAAAATAATTGAGGGCGCCAGGGTCTTTAAATAAGTTTAAAGCTAATGTTACCTTCACTAAGACCCAAGTGAAAATAATTATACAAATAAATAAATGCACAAACACTTGTGAGAAACGTTTTATTAAATAAACTTCCAGTATTTTGTGCAAATGCGGTTGTTCAGGGATACGCAAGAACCGAATATTACAACGTAATGAAATAATGCACAAAACAACAGCCCCTGAAATAAAAAGGGTATCACCACGCAAGGTACAGGCACCTGTAAAATTAAATAAGCACCTAAGATACTGAGTACGGCCTATATTTAAAAAGAAAGGGGTCGTAAGCGCTTACTATTCTTTCCTGCACTTGTAAGATAAATATTCAGTGGCAAACAAAATATTTTAACGCACCGAAAACAAAATGCTTGCGTAGCGTAGCTTTACACTTTTTGGAGCTAGATGCAAAAAAAATAAAATTACTCAAATAAAAAGAGGCTCCCAATAACCCTAACTTCCGCTCGACACAAATTAATTATATAAGAGATTAACAAATACAAAAAGAATTATATCGTACACGACGTACGCTAGATAACGTAATATGTTGTAAGTTATAAAATGCGAATTTTATAAATGAACTATATCAAAATGCTAGCCTTAATAAGACCGCGTACAATAAACCAAGCAAATAATTGTACTATGAAAGCTTAGAAAAATCTATTTTATATACACACAAAATTAATAACGATAATTAGATATATATATATATATAAACTTAACTGTGGCGTTTGTACAACAAAAAAATCCAAAGTTCTGCAAGCACTGGCGATGGAGTAGTCGAGGAATAACGTAAAAATACAATATCTGACCTTTAAGTGCGTTGTGTCCGTAGTAAGTTGTACAATCGTACTTATGTTTTTTCTGTTGACTGCGGGGAACAGATAGATGGAAGGCTAAATCTCTGATTTTCCAAAGTCCCAGGATGTGCAGCTCATCAAGAGTACGGCGTTTCTTATTAAGCAAAAAAAAACAGCTTCACCTACGTCTAGCATGCCAACATCGATGTTAAACAAATTAACGCAGCTAAACTCATAAGCCTTGAGGTGTTAAACGGCTTGTAGATAGGTAACTTTTTGTGATGAAAGTATTGTAACAAATTATAATAATTGCAATAATTGATTAGATCGCACAAATTACAGCCACTTGTATGGAATATACGCCAAACTCAAAGTTAAAATCCCCATGAAAGGAACGAATGCGCGAATTCAAGCGCTGGAATCACAATGCCTTGCACTTTCTAACTTTTACCTCCAAAAACTTTTCCAAAGCCGCGTTATCTTATCATGCAGAAATTGATAGAAAACTAAAAATTCAATAAAAGTTAATGTAAACGCCACCTATTACTTAAACATAAAATCAAAATTTGTGACTAACTAGAAAATTGTCACATGTTCACAATTATTGGTTCCAAAGAACGAAACGCTTTTGTCTGTTTTTAAATATTCCCATAAAAGTAATTTTATATGCAAGGTTGTTAAAGTTTTCTCTATTAAGAAATGCCTAGTAACCTGACCAGAGATTGTTGGTTTTAACTCCTTTGGAAGGTTAGGTAGGCAGTTCATTTTTAATTATTTAAGCAGGATTGATTAATTTTAGTCTTGTGTGATTGTAATGTTGATTAACTTGGCTGGAGGTGGGGTGAGAACCCTTGTGGAAAGCCAGGTTAGCAACTTCTGCTGTTGCGTGTTCTGTTCACAATTATTGGTTCCAAAGAACGAAACGCTTTTGTCTGTTTTTCATATTTAAACCACCATTTGCTTTTCACAATTTACCAGAAGATTTTAAAAAACAAGCCCTTTGGCTGAGTAATAATCATCACTGTCTGCGCTGGACTGAAGGATTTACCCCACATTTCTCTTTCCCAGACATTCTTCAACGGCTTACTCAATATGCTGATTTGGTTTATGTGAAAGGCTCAGAGAAAGCTACATATCGACGACAATTTACTTCCAAACCCGTTACTGAATTCGAGGAACAACCGGCTTTAATCTCTTCAGAACCATAATGTTTTTATCATTTAAAATCTCCTGCTGTATGTGCATTATCTAATGTGTATTTGCTGTATAATACCTTTGTAATGAAATAATTTTTAATAAATAAACAAATGTTCACAATTTACTGTTTTATTGGCAGCAAAATACATTTATTAAGTTATAATCATACAAATAATTAATTAAGCGTTCCATGTTTTCCCTACACCAATACAAAACAAGACAAGTTTATAAATCTTTAAATCGTTCCTTATAGATACGTAGCCTATGATTAACGTTACAAATTGATAACACACACTCAACATTGTTAATTCTTCTTTGGAATCGCAGTCTGTCTAAATACACACGCTCCCAGTCACTTTTTCTGGCTTGTTGGTAAGCGAAAGACGCGCTATCATCTGCTTCGTTTTATTTTTACTTTCATCAAATCTCACTACTGGTTCCATTATTAAATCCTTAATGTTTCTCTGTACACTTTTCACTTTCTAAGCAAAAGCCACTGTATTCAGTTAGAAATTCTTCTAAGCCTGCGGTCACCAATTTTCGAACAAAACAAGCATCGCAACACTTTCCACTTATAAACTTTTTGCAAATTTTAACACCCCGGCGGTATTTCTTTTCCAACGCTTCACAGTATTCGGGGGAATACATTCCTCTACCATAAACTACTTCATGACCCGCTTCAAATTCTAGAGCTTCCAATTGTTTACTTAATCTTTCAGCTGCAGTAATTTTATCTACTGCTTTTGTCCAAGATTCTGCGGCGTAACACATCCACATCTTAACTGTATCAGTTTATTTTACACTAACCTTACACTTAACCTTAAAACCTTATATAATATCCCACCACTACGCCTCCCCCACCACATCTTTTGTCTGTCATTTTAAACTTTTGCAATGCATCTAGCTGCCTCAATATCAGCATTTACCTTCTGAGGTACCAAATATAACATTTCCATCATATATAATACGTTCTCAGCCTTTGTATCTTTTAACGGTGCTAAAATGTTCATAATATTCACCTTTATATCACCCACCATTTCTGCTGCACCACTGATTATACTTCTATACCATTCTTCGAAACCAGCATACGCCTGAATATCCAGAGTATAATTTACTATATGCATCATATTCCAAAGCTCCATTACAGATTCCCAACCCAACCACGCTTCATAATCACCCTTTTCAACTTTTATCACTTTCTTTTCGTCAATCACTTCAAACGAAATTGTTATGAGACCGTTTCTTATAGGTTTCCATAGCGCATCTTGAACGTTTTGAAAATAATTCATAATGTTGCATTCATTTTCGCCTAACACATTCCATTCCAAATAACTTAAGATACGCTGATGACACAGCTCTATTAGCGGAAACTCTTGAAGACCTGCAAACCTTACTAAATAAAGTAGTAGAAATCAGTGAGGAATATGGACTATCAATGAATATAAAGAAAACAAAGTTCATGATAACAAAATCATTGCCAAACAACGGAAACTTATATATCCACGATCAAGTAGTAGAAAGAGTGCAAAAATATAATTATCTGGGAACATGCGCAAACGACAACAACGATAGCTCTATTGAAATAAGAATAAGAATAGAAAAGGCTAGAAGTACATTCATGAAAATGAAAAAAGCGCTCTGTGGCCGAGACTTAAGTCTAGAGATGAAAGTCAGAATAATGAGATGTTACCAGTACTCTATTACGGAACGGAAACATGGACTATGAAGAAAATAGACATTAACAGGATTGAGAGCTTCGAATTATGGATGTATCGACGGATCTTGAGAATATCATGGGTAGAAAGAGCAACAAACATCACGGTACTAGCACGTATGAAAAAAGAAAAAGAGGTTATGCTAACTATCAAAAAGAGAAAGATTCAGTACCTGGGACACATAATGAGGGGAGAAAGATATCACTTACTACAGCTCATTATAGAGGGAAAGATTAAGGGAAAAAGAAGTATAGGAAGAAGAAGACACTCGTGGCTAAAAAATCTCAGAGATTGGTATAACTGCTCCAACAACCAACTCTTCAGATCTGCGGCCTCAAAAATTCAAATTGCTTTAATGATCGCCAACCTTCGGAACGAAGATGGCACTTGAAGAAGAAGAAGACATTCCATTCGTTCATTTCGCAAAGTACGCATTGCATTTTGTTTTTTAGTCCACAAATTTTCACTATTGGTGACAAAGACAACCGTGGGGCTAATCCAATACACACATTTTGTGTTTGATCTATTTAAAAAGTAAGTCGATTGCCCAATTAAAGGCATATCTCTGCGTTCACTTGCAGCTTGGCGTTTCGCTTGTTCGATAGCGTATTGTACATTCATGTTGTACAGATTTCACTGAAACTGATATTTCCAACACACGCTTTGCCACCTATAAATACTGTATTTGAAAAGGTGGGAAGTGGATGTCGCTGGCCTGTCTAGTAGCCAGTAACTCCGTTTGGAGTGGGGGTTATTCGAACACACATTTCCAAGCTATACGTTGAAGAATAAACATGGTGTACAAAACGTTAACGTTGACTTACATTTTGGATACTAAAGCTTCCGAAGGCAACTGTTTCAGGTGTGCTTTAAAAAGACTCGCACCTGCAGTGAGTAGTGAAATTGTGAATATGCTCAAACACTCTGATTCCTTAAAGATTGCGGTGTCTGTAACATTCTTTCGCAACGATAACTTAGAATCAATAGATTTTGCGGTTGACGAGGTAAATCCATTCACCGTAATATCCACATGGTTCCAAAACACAATTATCGGCGACGCTGCTTTGCAGAAAATGAAAAATATTCAACATCTAAAACTACTATATCTACAGATTTCTGCCGATTTTGATGAAACAAACTTTTTTGGAATAACCAATTGTAAAAAAGTGAAATTCTCGTCATTGTAATTATG